>CAUYQU010005228.1:0-25504 GCA_963574635.1 Cheracebus regulus
CTGGAAACCATCATTCTCAGCAAACTGACACAAGAACACAAAATCAAACACCGCATGTTCTCACTCATAGGCGGGTGTTGAACAATGAGAACACATGGACACAGGGAGGGGAGCATCACACACTGGGGTCTGTTGGGGGGAACTAGAGGAGGGACAGCGGGGGGTGGGGAGGTGGGGAGGGATAACATGGGGAGAAATCCCAGATATAGGTGATGGGGAGGAAGGCAGCAAACCACATTGCCATGTATGTACCTATGCAATAATCTTGCATGTTTTTTACATGTACCCCAAAAACTAAAATGCAATTATATCTATATCTATAACTATATCTCTATCTCTATCTCTATCTATCTATATATCTTTAAAATCTATACTCAGGATGTCAACTCCCTCCATCTCTCATCTTGCCATTAGCAAGGAGAGGGTGCGACGCCCAGCCCCTCCCCGTCTACCCATACGGCCTTGGATCTCACCAGGACCAAAGCAAGCACACAGATCTGCAGTTCCCAGAATCTGTCTAACCCTTTCTGAATGTTTCTTGACTCTTCTTCTGGCATCTTTCCCAGCTCGGCCCACCCCTCAGATGTTCCCGATAGCCAGGGCCAGATCCAGCTTTGCTACGGACACTCTTGGCTGGACCGGGAACCGCAGGCCTGGTGAGAGGCCTGTGTGGCAGCTCTCGTGGGCCGTGCCCTCCAGCCCTCACGTGGCACGCACCTGCCGCTCTCTGCAGAGCATGCCTCGCCCCCCTTCACGAAGGAGCGAAGTCACAATGGCAGCCGCGACGTTCTGGCTGCTAAGACACAGTATCTGCTCCAAGCTGCCACTGTGGCGATTGTGCCTTAAAGAAAGAATCACATAAATGGTAGACTCCACATTTTGAGCTGTGTGAGTCAAGAAACCACGAAGGCATTTTCTTCCACATCTTATTCGTGATGAACATGAGGATGATGTTCTTAGGCGAGCTCACTCCACCTCATGGCATCAACTCCACCGAGGCGTCTCACAGGTCACGATAGAAGGCTATGAAAAATTACAACACGCAAGAAACGATGATTAACTTGTGTGCGTCATCGAGTTTGAGGGACACAGTGTGTGGATATCCACTCATTTTCCTATCAGTAGAGCACAGTCTGTTAAACTGACCATCCCTTACTAGCTGCTGGCTGCAGGTGGCGCGTGACCCTGGCCAGGACAGTCTGAATGGTCCTTCCTTTCGCCCTGTGCAGGGCTGGGTGTGTGACCTCAGTTTTCCCTGGCTGCTCTGCTTGGCAAAATGGAGAGTGCGTCCCTTTTATCCAGGGCGAGCTACTATAGGAGCGACAAAGGAGGCTTACGATCTGTAGAACAACCTATGAGTTTAGGAGTTGTGATTTCTGATTGTCATTGAGTAACATCTCACCCCAGTTTCTTCATCAGAAAATCAATATTCCAAACGCTCCAGAAGCCTGTATTTGCAGGAATCCTGGCACTCACTAACGGAAGTGGAGCAAAAGCCCGGCAGCCAGCTCCCTGGGGAGCGGCACCGAGCCGGACGCGCGTCTCCTGAGCAGACTCTCCGTCCCTTGCTTTCCGAGGCCAGCTCCCCGGGGAATGGATCTGAGCCCAATGAGCTTCTCCTGAATGTACTCTGGGTCTCCCGCTTTCCCATGCCAGCTCCCCGGGGAACAGTGCCCAGCCCAAAGTCCTTCTGAACAGATTCTCCATCTGCTGCTTTCTGAGGCCGTCTCCCCGGGGAACAGCACTGAGCCCAATGCGCTTCTCCCACTTTCTGAGCATTTGAATCTGGTGGCTTCTGTGTCACCTTCATTCTGAATGAGTGAAGTGTGTGCTTAAAATGACCTTTCTTGAGAAAAGCCCCCCCCCCGCCCCCACCCCGACACCTGCTGCAGATTGGGAGAGAAGAGGTGGGGGTTGGGTTATCGTGGGAATGAATGAGGCACAGGGACTGTCGGGAGACAGGCTGGCAGCCGTGGGAAACCCCTCAGCAACCCACCAGCCCAGTCGCAAGGACCCTGGGATGCCAGTCTTCCTGCTGCCATAGAGGGAGGAGAGGAAAACAGAACAAGGCAAAGTGAGATAGGAGGAAGGCTGTGGGAAGGCTGCTGTGTGCTCACAGGGGAAGGAGGCCTGGGGTTCTGCTTGGCGCGGTCATTCTTCTGGGGGGTTGTTTTCTAAGCACTGTTGATTGCTGGCTGTACCTCCATGAATGACCCTTCTGCTAAAGCTGCCAGGCACTGCGCTGACATAAGCTGATCACAGCTCTGTCATCCCAAATCTAAACAACTCCAGAAACAGGCTGGCCCCTGCTGCAACGGGAAGTTGGCCTGTGACTTCGGGCAAATCCACCGGGAGCCAGAACTGCCGAGAGAAAACGGCGGTCACTGCCGCCCAAGCAGAGCGTCGTGAAGGCCTGCGCACCCCAGTGTTTCCGGGGAGCCCTGACCTCTTCGGCAGTGCCTGTCGAGGTGGAGTCAGGCTTCCATGCTGAGGGTGCAGGCTGCGCTCTGAAAAGACACCCGGGGCAGCACTCCAGGCAGGCTCTGTGTCCCGGGAAGATGTGGAAGGCAAGGAGCAGGGCACCAGGTGGCCCGGAAGGGCAGCTGCGCCAGCCCTGGGGCTCCATGCTCTGAGTGGACTTAGCTGTTTTCACCCCAAGCCCATGTGAGACAGCCACTGCCCCCAAACTAGGGATGGGAACTAAAAGCCTAGAGAAGCCTGCATGGGACAGGGGATGGCCTGTGCCGCATGGGACACGGGATGGCCTGTGCCCCATGGGCTCCCGGGCTGTCTCTGTAGGTTCAGCCACAGGCTGGGGATGGTAGGGGGTGGCAGGACTGTGTGGGCATCGCCTTGGGCTGAAGAAGGGGGTGGTGAGGAAATCACACACCCGAGTCCTTCAGCTGAGAAGTGGCCATTGTTGGGTGGACCGTGGCCACACAGACTGCTGCCACCTCTCACCACACCAGGACTCACAGAAGTGAAGATGATCGTTCACAATGTCACCAAAATCAACCCACGAGACTGAGAAAGTGCATCTCTAGAAGCACATCTGGTTGCTTCAATAAGCATCTCTTATTCATAGTCCTGAACTCAGTGCGCGGAGGCAAGAGGCATGCCAGCGACCAAGTGACGGAAGAATCGCACGTCTGGGGCAATGGCCCGATGGCACCACGTGAGCCAGGTGTGGGCACCCTGCAGACATCCCCTCGGACGCTCAGCACCTGCCCGAGACCGGCATTGCCGCATGGTCACAGGTGGGCACCCGGTGCTGCAGGGTCAGCTGGCTGAGTCACGGCTGAGCTTGCGGTGCGTGTTTGAGCCTGTGCTGAAACGTGGAAGCCAGTGCCCTCCCTAGTAGGTAACGTGGCTCAGCTGAGCCATGGAGAAAGAGCTTGTGCCGACACCTCTCGGACGTCTCCGGACTTCTTCACGGAAATCACTCCCCCGTGTCTCCTCACACGGACACAGGTCCACACCTCCCCTCAGGCCAGGCAGTGGCCGGCCCAGCTTCCTCACCAGATGGAGGCACTGGCTGCTCCTTGCTGCAGGACCACAGGCTGGGGTGGCCAGGTGTGCAGCAGCCACGTCCCTACCTGCGGGGTCAGCATCTGCTCCCCATTCCCTGTTACACCGGCTCAGAAGCCTTAAGAGCAAAGAGAGACATGTGTCATGGCCAAAGCAGCTGGACTCTTTACCACCCAAGATCATTACTTGCTTCTCCACTGCATACCTTCTGGATGTTTATATGAAGCCGTTTCTTGCTATTTCCCTAAGTGACTGAAATGTGCACAGCCATTTCATCTATTTCTATGCAGGCGGCCATGGCCCTCGGCCACGTTCCCCAGAAAGCCACGTCTCCACTCTGGGGAGGGCATGCTTCATTTTTCTGTGTGTGGTGGGGCCTCTTCTTTAACCTGTTATAAATTACCTTTTGTAATCTCTCCTAAACCATTACATAGAGGAGGGAGGGGACGACGAAGAATAAATACAACTGTAATAAATGTGGGATTTGGGAAAGATCAGAATAATCTGAATGAACGTGGCAAATGAATTTAGAGTTTTTGAACTATCAGCTAATTCTGCAAATAATCACTTGTAGAAGGAGAGGCTGTTTTTAAAACAGTTCATGTTCTCTGCTTTCATGCGAAGGAAATAAAACTAGGCACACATGAACGCCCTCTTCAAGCACAGGCCTTCCCGGCGCTCACAGGAAGGGGCCAGTACAGGCCAGGCTGGAGGCACAGTCTGATCCTCCGGTGGCTTCACCAGGCGTGTTTGGAGGCCTTCCTCCTCCCCACCCTGCAGCGCCGGCCTGGCACCAGGTTTGCCCCACGGCCCCGGATGAGCCTCAGCACGAGCCAGACATTTGCGGTGACACCGCAGCCACTCCTGGTTTCTCAGCTGCTGCAATCGGTCATTCTGATGTGTGACCTCTGGGGCCCTCAGTCCCTGAAACCCACCTTGTCCTCTGGCTTCTCTGCCTCCTGCAGGTGAGAGCGACTGTGTGCTGCCATCCCCCCCACCTCCATCCCCACACACTGCCCTGTTTTGCGGGCTGCCATTCTCTGGACCCCTCCCTCCTGCAGGCATCTCAGGGCTCCAGAACGGGGTCGCCGTGTGTTCCCCGGTGCACGTCCCCTGTCCTCCAACCCCTGCTCAGGCCTGCAGGCAAACGCACACCTCTGATCCTGCCTCTCCTGAGAGAGCCCTTTGAAAATTCGCCCAGGCTGGCCCCGGGCCCTGTGTGGCAGCCATGGACTCCTCTGTGCTTGTGGCTGTCAGGACAGCCTGGCTCCGTCCTGGCCTCCCGGGAGCGCAGAGAACTTCCTGCCTGCTGTCCGGTCCTCAGCATCTGGGAGCTCCAGCCAGCATGAAGGCGGGAAGAATCATAGCCAGCAAAGTTGAAGGCGTGAGTGTCCCCCAGAGAGCAGGGCCAGACCATCAGCAGCACCCCCAACCCCCAGAGGAGCTCTGTATGCCAGAAGAGTGGGTCCGGCCAGCAGGACGAGGCTGAATGAGCCCCCCAGACCCCTCCCGAAAGACAGCTCTGCAATGTCTTGCCTTCTGCGGTTCCCCACTTCTTTCCTTCAATCCGCAAAGGTCCCATTAATTTAGTCTTAAGTGGACCAAGAGAGATGTTACATACGTTACCAGGAAGGTAGCACGTTTGTTAATTAATTTCTGTCTAGTCATCAAATAGATACTGAGTCCTTAAGTCTGAGGCATTATAACAGTTACTACTGTGGGGTCATAAAGGGAAAAAAGACATGGTTCCTATTTCTCAGACTCTCGTCACCCACTGGTAAGACCGCCACCAACAAAAATGACTCCCATCAACTGGAAAATGTGATAAATGCTATCAAAGACAACATTCCTTTGGAATTTAGAGGAAAGAATAATACTTTTGGCTGGGGGTCAGATATTCATTTGCAGGAACATTTTCCTCTCAGCTGCACGGCACCCCGGGGCCAGCCCAGATAGCGGCATGGTCAGCGAGACAGGCTGTGGACCCTTCCTGGCTTATCACAGAACTGAACCTCCTTAGGTTCAGCTGGTAGCTGCCCTCGCCCCATCTGGCATCAGCTCCAAACATTGGCACCAGTGAGTGACTGCTCTCCTCCTGCAGAAGCGGGTGGCGCCCTGAGGTACGACCACTGTGTCCCCTCCAGAGAAAGACGTGTTGACGTCCAATCCCGGCACCTTAGAACGTGGCCACGTCTGGAAGCAGGGCTGCTGCGGATCTCACTGGTTAAGGTGCCATCGTGCTGGTGTGGGGTGGGCCTGTCTGAGGAGCCACGTCCCTGTAGAAGATGTCTCGTGGAGACACGTGGTTCCCTGTCACGTCTCATGCGATGACAGAGCCGAGGTTAGGGTGGGGCACCTGTAAGCCATTGCCAGCGGCCCCAGAGGCTGGAAGGGGCCGGAAGGTTCTGACGCAGGTTTCAGAGGGAGCATGGTGCTGCCGACACCTTCATTTTGGGCATCTGGCCTCCAGGACCGTGGGTAGAACGTTTCTGCTGCATTAAGCCAACTCCGTTGGTGGCACTTAGTTACAGAGCGCCCAGGAAACTCACACAGGCGGGAAAACACCATCTCTCCTGGACACGCCTCTTGAGTAATTCTAAGTCTCATTCCTATATTGGAGCCAGCCGAAAATCCACAGTAACAGTCACCCAAAATCCTCAAGCTGAATAGTGCTGAAATTCCTAAAGAAAATGGCTTGTTCAGTGATCTAAACTTCAGGCCTTCGGTTCTGCGTTTTGAGAAGTTTCCCGGCTTGAAAAGCCTACAGAAGAAATGGGAAGGGCGAACGCTGCCCCGGGAGGAGGAAAATGCCGTTGGCTGTTTCCCAGAGCATGGGTGCAGCTTTGGCCAAGAAGAGGAAGTCGTCGTGTGAAGTTTCTACTGGCAGAGCTCAGTTTGCCCCTCAACTGACTTTGAAGTGGTGAACGTGTGTTCTGGGGAACGCTGATCTGAAGGAGAGCCGTGGGCTCACACAGGATGGCCTCCAGGTGCGCGGACACCATCCCTCCTGCCCACCTCTACCCTGGGGTCTCCGTGTGGCCGGGGCAGGGTCTGGACCCGTCCTGGGGGGTAACCTTCCCTCCCGGGGCCACGTCACACATGAGGAGTTGAGTTCAAAGAAGCAGAGGAGACCCAGCAACCTGGGAGTGGCAGGTGGGGACTCGTCTGTGCTTTCTGACACCAGCTTCTCCCGCACCCTGATCCCACTGACAAAGCAGAGAGGGTGCCTTGACTCGAACCCATGACTGTCGCTGAGTTTTCTGGGTTGTTCTGGGACTGTCCCTCTCATGCTGTGCATTTTAGATTCTTCTGGCTGCCTGTAGGTATGTGGCCAGCCATAAGTGGGGCCGGCCATGCGCTGTGGCTCTGCATGGGGGCCATAGTGGGATCCAGTGACCGTGTGGCCTGCTTTGGATACTGAATGTGAGCAGAGGTGACGCGTGTCCCTTTAGCTTTAGGAGCCAGAGTGTGGCTTCCCACTTCCTCTGTCCCTTTGCTGCAGTACCCTGAGCCTCTCCAGGCAGACGCCTGGGGGCAGGAAGAGGGCTGTGCAGCTCTCACCTGGGGCTGCTTGTCACTGAGCTGCTACTGCTCTCAGCACGGTCAGATGGAGAGATGTTTTCTGGCCCCCAAATGATGTGCAAGCCTCTGACACCCCAAATGCTTGGCCAGAGGTCGCTGGACTACAGATGGCACATGTCTCTGGAAAGCAGCAGTGGCCTGCCCAGCCGGTGGGATGGCGTGACCGCCCTCTCCCGACACCCTCCTGGCATCCCGACATGCCACCTTCTGAGAGGCCTGCTTGTGCCCCACCAGGGGATTCTCCATGGAGCCGTGGGGTGACGTGCCCCCATGCAGGGGAAGCTGGTGGAACCGCAGCTGGGGGCTGTCAACGTCCACGCTGTGGCCTGCTTGGTGTCTGCTGGGAGGAGGCAGCGTCATAGGATTCAGACCCTGCCCTGGGCGGTGACTCAGGAGGCCGGTGGCGCCCGGCACAGGGTGATCCATGCTTCCGCGTGGCAGACCTGGGTGCGGTCATCTTGTGAAACTCACATCAGGTGCTGGTGGGGCCGTCGCGGGTCGAGGCTCGCCGAATCTCCACTGCACGCGTAGTGATCACGTAGTTTCCTCTCCATTTTCTTTTTGGCTTTGTTGCTGCCTGCTGGGATGATGTTAGATTTTTGTATGAGTGCTGGAAACCGCTCTCACCCCAGAAATGTGCGTGGATGATCTGGGTAGAGGTGAGGCTGGCTGGGTGCGGCGTAGGCTGCTGATGGCGTCCCTGGGCTCCTGCTCTGTGTCTGGGTGCATGTGGCCCACGGAGGAGCAGCCTTGTTGCACACACGGGTCAAGGGCGAGTCGCTGCTGCACAGGCCGGTGGTCCAGGGGCTGGCCCTTCTTCCCCACGTAGGAGGCCTGAGCCAAGGACACTGTGGCCCCGGCTGCACCAACACATGGGTGTGCATATGGGGACCTGGGGAATCACGTGGCTTCTATGAGCTCCCTCTTCCCATACCAGGAGCAGGTGCCCTCATCTCCATCAGGTGCTTTGTGGGGAGAAACTCCTTCAAGGATGACAGCAAATGGTGAATGTGCCTCACTCTGTATAATAGAAATTATAGAAAGATGGAGAAATGGGAAGAACCCCACACACTCCTGCTGCAGGGCTGAGACCATCACTCCCAGTCCTTCTGGGACAGCTGAGTCCTGGGCAGAGGACACCATGCGACTTGCTCTGGCTCCTCTAAAATATGCAACGCAGAAGTGTTTCTTAAGTGCGACAAGGCGAAAGCCCCTTGCAGGTCGAGGAAAACTCTCATTACCTCTGACAGAGGCCCCATGCTGGGAAGGTTTGCGGGCTCGGGGAGGGTCAGGTCAGCAGGACAGCACGTGGGTCCAGAGGCGAATGCCATGGCCACTCAGGATGCAGCTTGTGTGTTTCGGCCTATTTTAGGTGCAGATATAAAACAGAAGACTTCGGGGCAAAAGGAAGTCTTAGAAAAATATAAAGGAAGAGAAAGAAACAGCTGTTCCCCACCCCAGATGATTCCTGCTGAGAGCACACGATGGGCACTGTGTGGGCCCAGGAGCGTTTCTCCAGGTGCTGCGTCCACAGGGGGCTTGGCTTCTTCAGAAATGTCAGGCAGGGCCTCCTCTGCAGGGGCTTCCCTTGTCGGAAAGGCTCCTGCCCGCATGCCTTCGTGTGAGCGTTTGTGTCCCAAGCAATGTTGTAAGGAACACCCCTGCCCTTCATTCTTCACACATCTCAAATAATTGTGTCCTTAGGATAAAGTCTTAGGGGACGCATGTCCGTGCTGAAGCGTCCCCACACGTCAAGAACTTTAGATGTGCGCAGTGTGTGGCCTCCCGACCGTCAGCCACACTGAGTGTCCACCAGCTGGAGCCAGAGCAGCTGTCTGCGTGATGAGTTAGGTTAGGCTCATCGACGCCCCCCGTGGGGTCCACTCGCTCACTGGGTGCACCCGAGCTTGCTGCGTGGGAGGAGGTGTCTGACGGCGAGGGCGTGTGTCTCCACACTGCAGCAGCACTACAGTTTCCTCGCAGATGTTTGGGGAGGGGCTGGGAGGACCTGCCTGCCCTGGGGAGCCGGGTTTCTGCCCAGGGCGCCTCCTGCGCTCCTGTCCCACGCCCATGGCCCTGCAGCCGCATTGGAGGATGGTGGCTTCACAGACACTTCCGTTTTATTCACCGTGTGACACAGCGTTCTACACCTCCTTCCTGCTAGAGGCTCAGAGGTTGATAAGGGATGTGTCTTCAGGCGAGAGTACTTCATTTAACAGACGTTTCCTGAGGACTGCGTGCTGTGTGTGGCCTGACACATGGTGCTTGGGATTCAGAAGCACTTCAGTCTCACCCCCCATTCCCCGGAGCAGCCACCGACCAAGAAACATTGTCTGCATCTGGCAGCATTTGGTCACCATCGTGAGGTCACAGTGAGCCCCTGGCTCCTACCCTCACGCGTCTGTGACCTCAGCTCCCCACGCCCTGGTCCTCCCACCGGCGAGGAGGCTTGTGGCACCCGCTTCATGGCTGGTGGGAGGATGGGTGAGATCCCATGTGCCACATGCCTCATATGCTGCCTGGTATATTTTGGGTGCTCACGAATGCTGACCACAGCCTGGCACCGGGAAGGGAGTGATCCCATCAGGGAGGGGAGGCCTGATGAAAGACATGGCCTCTGAGGGGGGTCCTGATGTCAGGTCAGCTGGAGCCAGAGCCGGGGCAGGGTGGGTGCGCAGGGGCTCTCAGGGCAGAACCTGGGACCCAGCGCCTGTGTCGCTGCAGTACGGAAGGCATGTGGCTCCTGCGGGTGGAGCAGACAGGCAGTGAGTGAAGAGTGGCAGCGTGGCCCAGATCCCGGGGGCTGTGCCCTTGCACTGAAATGTGTGGACTTGATGCCAGAAGCAACTCCGGGGAGGCCCGAGCGTGGGTCTGGGTGGCCCTTGGTTCCTTGGCAGGGGGCTGGCTACAGGAGCATCCAGGCGCAGCCGGGGCGGGGGCGGGGCAGGGTGAGGAGGGGACACAGCAGTGCCAGCCCCCGCACACCCGGGAGAGCAGCGGGGAGAGGGGCAGAGGGCGGCTGGGCGCAGGTCTGTCTTTCAGAGAGGCAAGGGAGAGGGCGGGGGGGCGGCACAGGGGGGCTCTGCTTTGTGGGTTCGACGCAGGTGCCTGCATGGCGGTGGGGCCAGGCTGTGTCACCTGAGGCCACCCCTGTCCCTGGCACCTGGCAGGTCACTAAATCAACCAGCCAACCACCAGCAGGCCAGGGCGATGCATTTTACGTCCCTGGCTAGACCGCAGAGGGTTTCGTTACCATTTCCTGGGAACCCAGACTCTCACCAATGCAGACGGTCTCCTGGCTGTTTTTAATGAGGGAAGATTTGTCGGAAGCAGAAAACGGAATTAAGCCACATTCAGAAATCCTCTTTCAAAGAGGTGCTCACAGTCAAGCTGAGGCCAGGTCTGAGGTTTGCAGAGTTGCTCCGTGGTGAACAGAGGGAATGCAGGCCCTGACGGACCGCACTGTTACCACGACGCCTCTCCCGGCCTCTGCCCCAACGCTCTGGTGCCAGAATGTCCACAGGGACAGTGCTGATCTGGCCTGGCCTGAGCTGCAGGCTCTCCTGTCACAGTCCCAAACCAGATCCGTGCTGTGGCTCTCAGCCCTGTGCCTTGCTGCCCACACTGCGTGTCACTGCACCCGCCAGCTGTGCTCCCAGACACTTCCCCCTCCTCTCCTTTCTCTACCACAGCCCAGGCCTTCCCTACCGCATGCTCCTCAGCCGTCTACTGACCCATCCTCATCCCCGGAGATGCCATCTTCCCACCCAAGTGACCTGCCAGCCACCATGGAAGGTCCACAAGGCAGATGTTAAACTTGAGGCTTCCTACTCAGGATGTGCAGTTAAATCCGTGCTCAGGTGGAGTCCTATGAAAGGCAAGCTCTGGAAGGAACACAGACCCTGACCAGTCTGATATACCGTAAGCCAGCAATGAAGCCATGCTGCTCAGAGCAACTGACTCCACCTCCATCCAATCCCATCCATCCAATCCCATCTCCATCCAATCCCAGCCATCCAATTCCAGCTCCACCCAATCCCATCCATCCAATCGCATCCATCCAATCACAGCTCCATCCAATCCCATCCATCCAATCCCAGCTTCACCCAATCCCAGCCATCCAATCCCATCCATCCAATCCCAGCCATCCAATCACAGCTCCACCCAATCCCATCCATCCAATCGCATCCATCCAATCCCAGCTCCATCCAATCCCAGCTCCATCCAATCCCAGTTCCACCCAATCCCATCCATCCAATCCCATCCATCCAATCCCAGCTCCATCCAATCCCATCCATCCAATCCTAGTTCCACCCAATCCCAGCTCCATCCAATCCCATCCACCCAATCCCATCCATACAATCCCAGCTTCACCCAATCCCAGCCATCCAATCCCAGCTCCATCCAATCCCATCCATCCAATCCCAGTTCCACCCAATCCCATCCATCCAATCCTAGCTCCACCCAATCCCATCCATCCAATCCCATCCACCCAATCGCATCCATCCAATCCCAGCTCCACCCAATCCCAGCCATCCAATCCCAGCTCCATCCAATCCCATCCACCCAATCCCATCCATCCAGTCCCAGCTCCATCCAATCCCATCCATCCAATCCTAGCTCCATCCAATCCCATCCATCCAATCCTAGCTCCACTCAATCCCAGCCATCCAATTCCATCCATTCAATCCCAGCTCCATCTAATCCCATCCATCCAATCCCAGCTCCATCCAGTCCCAGCTCCATCCAATCCCATTCATCCAATCCCAGCTCCCATGCAGCACCCCAGAAAGACTTCCATACTGCATAGAGCACTCAGGACAGAATGTTTGGGAATGAATCTATCCAAATTTGCTTTTAGTTTATGTGGAATTTAGGCTACCCCCACCTGAAACGTGTTCATTTATGTGGAATTTAGACTACCCCTGTCTGAAGCATGCTGGTGTACCTGGATTTAGGCTACCTCCACCTGAAATGCGCTGGCGCACGTGGAATTTAGACTACCCCAGTCTGAAACACGCTGGTGTAGGTGAAATTTAGGCTACCCCTGCCTGAAATGCGCTGGGGTACGTGGAATTTTGGATATCCCTGTCTGAACCATGCTGAGGCAGGTGGAATTTAGGCTACCCTTGCCTGAAATGTGTTGGTGTAGGTGGAATTTAAGCTACCCCCACCCAAAAACTCATTCATTTGCAGAAGCTTACTTACAAATAGCAGCCTGAAACTGTTCATTTTCTCTCGTAATTCACAAATAAAACAGAAGAATTATGAAAATAAAACTTCTGTAATCAAACAGGTAAGGATATTAGCCACTGGGTCATTGAAAGCATCGTTTGTCTGTTATTGGAGCCAATTTCTGGTTAAATTTAATGCACATTTTAATATGTATTCAGCTCTTAGACTAAATATACTCTGAGGTTCCTCAGTGTACGATGGGGTTACATCCTAATGAATCTGGTGCAAGTGCAAATGTCCTAAGTTAGAGACGTATTGAACAGACGTAACCTGCTGGGCATCACCGCCCAGCCAGCCCACCTTACGCATGCTCAGAACAAACTATCTCCCACAAAGCCTGTTTACGATAAAGTGTTGAATGTATCATGCCATTTATTGACTATGGCACCAAGAGTGAATCACGGGTGGGCACTCAAAGTACGGTTTCTACTAAACACATCTTGTCTTCACACCATCGTCAAGTCAGAAATCGTAAGTCCAGCCATCCTGAGGTGGGGACTGTCTGTGTGTTATTGTTGAGTCTTCTTTTCATGAATCATGCTTCTTCTTACATGATTTAAAATAAATTAAAAGTATGCATTATATGTTAATTGGGACAGAGTCAGTATTTGACTTGATATATTATCACTATTTTAAAGATAATATTAAATATATTTATAACCTTAAAAAATGTAGTGATCTGAAATAAAATTCTCTTGTACTTAAAAACGACCTGCTTTTTCCAATACTAAACAAAAATAAACTGACTTTTTAAAAACCTGTAGGGGAAAAGATGGTTTCCTTAACACATGGTTCTGGAAAAACTGGATCTCTGCACATGGAGGGGCACAGCCAGACCCTCACCTCCCAGGAAAACTGGATGTTCATACATGGAGGGGCGCCGGCAAACCCTTGGCTCCCACTGGAGTGTGCACTGACTCATGGTGAGTAGCAGAGTGGCTGCACACACACTTGGCCAGAACATAAATGAACTCAGACCTAAATGTGAGACCTGAAACTATCAAACACAGGGAATGACCTTGATGACATTGAATTTGGCCACCATTTCCTGGATATAACACCAAAAACAGGCACAAAAGAAAACAGATAAATTGGGTTTGATCAAACTAGAAAACGTTTGTGCATCGAAGCATGAAAAGATCCACATGAAGCGGGGAGGTATTTGCCAATCGAATTCCAGTGTGGGATCAATATCCAGAACATGTAAGAAACGTCCATAGCTCAACGACGGTAAGAATGGAGAACCACCTCGTTCAGAAGGGACAAAGGATTTAAACACACATTTCTCCAAAGAAGACACACAAATGACCCGGGTACAGGCGGAGGTGTTCAGCATTGCCAGTCACTGGGGAAAGGCAAAGCAAAACCTCGGTGCAATGCCACCTCATGCACGCACATGACTAAAATGAAGATAAGCAGCGCTGGTGAGAAGGCAGAGAGGCTGGAACACTTGTGCACCGCCGCAGCAGCCAGGGAGAGCAGGGTGGCTCCCCAAAGAGTTAGAAACGGAACGCCCACAGGAGCCGGCAGCCCCCCGCCAGGGTGTCCCCGGAAAAGAATTGAAAGCAGGGTCTTGAAGAGATACTTTCATGCCCATGATCGCAGCAGCAGCTTTGTGGCAGCAGCCAAAGGGTGGAACAATGCCAGTGTCCGTGGATGGACAGACGGATGAGCAAAACGTGGTCCGTCCACACGAGGATGACATCCGCCGCTAAGAGGAGGGGGTGCCGACCTACAGCGCGAGGCAGGTGAGCCCTGACACTGCACCAGTCACCAGAGGACACGGACTGTGTACGTCCACTTCTGTGAGGCCCCTGGAGTCACCAAACTCAGAGGCCGAGAGGAGAGCAGGTGCCGGGGTCGGGGAAGGGACGGGGCTCAGCGTTGACTGGGACAGTTTCAATTTGGAAGATGAAAAGGTTCTGGAGATGGGTGGTGGAGATTGCACTCCATGCCACGGAGGTGTACATCTAAAAAGGGTTAGGATGATACATTTTATGTTTTGTGTCATTTACGTAATTATGAGATTCTGTATTACTGAGAAAAAGGCTTGAGAGAACCAGAAATGTCACGTAAAATGGGAGGTGTGAGCCGTGAGCAGTGATGGAGCCCAGGCCCCCCGAAAGCAGCTCTGCTGCTGGCTCCGCCTGAAGGTGCCCCAGCGGTGGGGCCTGCGCGGCTGCGTCTCTGGCTGCCCTATGCCCAGGAGCCCACCCTCCCTCCTTCCACACTCAGAGCCTCCGCCCAGCTGAGCCCCCTCCCCTCTGCTGTGGGGTGTCTGTGGGCCCCCCAGCTTCCACTCTGCAGATGTCTGTGGGCCCTGCCTGGCCTGTCTACACCTGGAGGCACACAGGGGCTCCTGAGGTCCACCTGGTGCCCAGTGGGTGCCCAGCAAGGGTCTGGCAGGGAGGTCAGCTCAGCCGGGCAGACACATGTAGCCCGGAGGCCTGGGGTGCCCGGGCCCCCCGAGGCCGGGAGAAAACAGATGGGACAGACTTGGTGCCGAGCAGTCTCCTCACTGTGGTCCCCGTGACAGTGTCTTGCGTGGCCTCCTGACGGCCCCTCAGTGCCATGCAGCTGGTCGCCAGGGCTGCCCCTGCACCTCAAGCCTCTCAGTCTGGGGGAAGAAGGCTCATGAAGATCTTGAGAAAGGACAAACCCACAGTGTTCCAGTCGGTGCCTCCTGCCCCCGACAAGGCTCCTGGCGTCCCTGGGGGCTGGGGGCTGGGTGGGCGAGGGGCTGGGCCACACTTGTCTGCTTTCCAGGGCCCTCGGTTCAGTGGACGAAACAGCTTTAAAGTTCAAGGATAACTCAAATTGGATTTCAGAAATACAAAGTCTTAAAACATTTGTACCGGACTAAGGGATTACACTCTTATCTTAGCCACAGAAAGGCTTTTGAGGAGGTGGGGAAAGGTAGCTCCGGGTTTAAACTGGGGCCTCAAACCTGCTTGCCTGCAGCTCCCTCCTCTGCCTGGCTGCTATTATCAAAAGGTAAAATGTCTTAGACTATTGAAAAAAGGATTTGCATAAATTGCTTTCACCTGCTTCTTATATGAGGTTAATGAAATTGGAACAAAAAGGAATGAATTCCCAATCCCAGACCAGAACCTCCAATCCCGCAGAAGAGACTCCCGTGAGCCCCATGGAGCCCAGGCATGGAGGAGCCTTTCCTTGGGTCTGGGAGCGGAACCACCTCAGCAGCTCTTCTCATAAACGTCCCGAGGAGACGGAGCAGGCTGGCCGGATACGGCGCGGTCCCGGGCGAGCGGCGTGTGGCGCATGTGGTCCAGTCACACAGGGGTCGGCTGTTGTCTGGACAAAGACAGTGGGAATCTGGACAAACACCAGGCCTTTGAAATAGACGGGGAGGGAACCGGAAGAGCCGCAAAGTTGATAATGACGTTGAGGCACTCATCTTTTTCTCTGGGCAGAAGCCCCATGAAATGCAATATAGAGAATTTTATTTCATGCATCTGCCCATCTTGGAATCTTTATGTATTTAAAAAAAGGAATGAATTTAAAACTCCCATCCGCATGGCCCAGATTTGTTTTGGGAGGCAGGTGGGAAGCCGTGTGGTGTCCTGAGCACACCAGTTAGAGTCTGTGGGGTCGGTGGAGTCCTGGGTTCTGGAGGGCTGGAGGCCTCCAGCTCCCGGACCCCCACGCTGCTCCCGTGGGAAGCAGAAGCCACAAGACAGCCACAGCCCATCGCACTTGAGGGTTGCTTTTATCAGAAGATTTAAGGAAAATGATTTTTATACTATAACGATATGGCCTTATCATGGGGTAAAAGCCACATTCACATAAAATTTTAACCAAGTGGGGACAGAGCCTGGCAGTTCTGGGTTCTGAAAAGACCCCTGGGGATGGCACCCGAGTCCCACCCAGGCCACCACCCCCCGCCCCCCACCAGGGCACTCAGGGTGAAGCCCCGTCACTGCCACAGGACAGCGAGTCCTGGAATCAGAGTTGCTCTTTCACTGCGTCTGGTTTTAAGGCTCGTCTTCTAAGCTGCACCAAGTAAACTTCCTGGAACTGTTTCTTGAAATGTGGTGATTGTCCTTCCTCTTCTAGGAAAGCGAGGAGGGGGAGCCCACAGTGAGGCAGGCATTGGAAATCCACTTCAGCCCCCGAGCCCCCTGTCTGGGGTCCCTGGGCAAGAGGCTGCATGCCAGGGAGGGGCAGTGTCCGGCTGACGGCGGTCGCCCTCCTGTGCAGCATAACCGAAGACAAAGGCCGGGCCATTCTCCCTCCATCCGCCAAAACCCCATGACTGAAAATACGTCAGCCTCTCTTAAAACGCAGGAGATGACTGGGTGGAGTTGCACACGGTATAGTGAGGAGATGATCATGACCACAGCAGGGTCTTTAACACAGCGCTCGGCCCACCTGGGGGACAGAGCCGACCCACAACCATTCCTCACCACAGACCCGTTCTGCGGACCCTGGGCGCATGGCGGAGAGGCGCAAAGCCACAGCGTGAGGGCTCTGACTGCGGCGTGGCTCCTGCCAGGGACCCAGCAGCTCTTCCGCTCACTCTCCCTCTCATTCCTCA
Source organism: Cheracebus regulus (assembly GCA_963574635.1). Lineage (NCBI taxonomy): Eukaryota > Metazoa > Chordata > Mammalia > Primates > Pitheciidae > Cheracebus > Cheracebus regulus. Next base: position 16,904 of record CAUYQU010005228.1, read on the forward strand.
TAGGGACTGCACTAGGACTTCCCTTCTCCCCAGCCCCCCTCCAAATGCCAACCCCCTCTTTTGTGGCAGGTGAGCTCATGTCCTGCTCTGAAGAGAAAACGGAGGCGCTGCACGTGGTCTCCTGAGCTCGCAACCCTGGATGAGGGGTCGTGTCTCATTCCTGTAACCACCCTGCGGTTCCCAGCAGGCTTAGGACAGCAGGCTCACTGATGACCTCACCTCTGCGCTGCCCCCACTGAGAAGCTCCTACCAACCTCGTCCAGTGGTCAAATCACCTCTGAGCATGCAAGACCTTGCCCGCACATCAGCTCTCTGCAAGGCCCACCCTGAGTTCCCAGAAAGGTAATCGAGGCGCCTTCCTGAGTGTCTGCGCCGGCGGAAAGCTCTGTCACAGCCTGGCTGCATCGGGTGACAACTGCCTGCTCACAATGGGAGCTGTGTGTCCACTAGAACCCTATTTGCATATGGCAGACGCTCAACACAGAACCCGCGGAGGGAACGGACACATGAGCTCACGAGGCCTCCCCAGGGACAGGGACTGTGTTACTCTTCTGGGCCCCACATACCCAGCACAGTCACGCAATTTCAGGGACGGCACCGTCAGTGTTTGCTCCAGGAAATCCCAATTCAGCTCTTAAAACAAGATTTATACACAACTTCAGGAGCGAGCATGCTTGAACAGGATGTCTACCTTTATAGTAAATTTCAGCTCTTTGGATTTGTAATAGATGGAAAAGGGAAGGCAAAGAAACAATTTCAACATCTTCTAGCCCCAGAGATGAACAAATATTTTAGAAACATCCCGGTGACTAAACGGTAATTCAGCCAAGACTCCCCGAATAAACACTCTCTGTTGTTGACTCCGCTCTCACCTTGCTGAGGCGTTACAAGGCTACACTTACATCTGGAGTCAAGCCATTTTCATTCGGCTTCAAAGTGACCACACAAAACTGTTACGATAACCTGGAACTGTAAGGGCCCTGGGGACCCCACATGCAATCCCACCCGTGTCTACGGATAAACCCAGGACCAGCAGGGCAGCCAGCCAGAGGCAGACCCACGCCGGGCCTCACGCTTGGCCACGCGCCTGCGTTTCCCGATGTTGACGCCCGCGGGTGAGGCAAGTTGCTATGGAGGAAACGCACACACACATCGAGATTATTAAACAGCAGTGGCTTACGGCCTCGAAGCAGGAGTCCCCTCTTCCCAGAGAACTGTGGCTGTGATGCCGGGTGCCACGGCATGGTTAGTGGTGTGGCTGGCCCCGGAGAGCACCGGCTTGGTGGACCCGCCTCCAAGATGTGCTGGGAGCGCCGTGTGCATGGCTGAACACGGCTCTCGAGGCCGCGGTCCCATATTGCTCCCGTGGCTCTGCCGGCTAAGCTCCGTGTTCATGCGCATGGCCACCCTGGCCATTTTGACCAAACAGACCGCACAAGGACCCCTTGCCTGAACACGGTGGGAAAATCCATCACATGTGTTGTTTTGGACTAAACTGACGAGTGCCTTCGGTAAAGCACCCCACGGACTATGCCTGTGGACGCAGCAGGTGCAGCCCGCTCTGACTGTGGTGTCCATCCAGAGCTCAGGTCATCAGAGAGCGGCCCGGAGCACACCTGCCTGGTGATCTGCATCTCATCTGCGTCCACACTCAACTGACTGCAGAGGCCCCGGGACGCGGACGACGCTGAGCTGCTTTAGAAAATGAAGGTCTGAAGCTGGCCCCGGAAATGATCAGGTTGTTTGAAACTAAGTGAGCTTTCTCAAAAAGGCAGCTGGGGCTAAAATAAATGGAAGTCAGTCTACTTTAAAAAGTACTGTTAATAACATGAAGGGATTGGCCAGGCGCGGTGGCTCACGCCTGTAATCCCAAAACTTTGGGAGGCTGAGGCAGGCAGATATGAGATCAGGAGATCGAGACCATCCTGGCTAACACGGTGAAACCCCATCTTTACTAAAAACACCAAAAATCCAAAAATTAGCCGGGCATGGTCGCACATGTCCATAGTCCCAAGTACTCGAGAGGCTGAGGCAGGAGACTCACTTGAACCAGGAGTTTGAGGCTGCATTGAGCCGAGTCGTGCCAATGCCCTCCAGCCTGGGCAACGGATCGATACTCCATATAAAAAAAAAAAAAAAAAAATGAAGGGATTGAATGGCATCAAAACACATTAAATGACAGAACATGATTCACCTCCTGGCTGGATTCTAAGCTCCTCAGGGCACGTGTCTTCCTTAGTGACTCAGTGCTGTTTTGTGGGACACTCAGAGAAAACATGGGAGCAGGTGGGCCTGTGGTCCCCGTTCTCCTGCCAGGCAGTGGCTGAGCGCCTTCTCAGTAAAGGAGGCCGGGTGACACTGGGTGGGAGCTGAATCCCCAGTGTGCTGACAGTGACCAGCACACACCCCAAGCCGCTTAGGAGAGAAGCTGCCCCAAGAAGATCCAGGCCCTTCTGAGCCAAAGGGGACGCGCCAGACAGGCCTCAAAGGAGGGTCCGAGGCTGCTGGGGGTGGGCCCCGTTCCCAAACACCCACCTTGGATCTCATGTCATGGAGCAGAGCGTGTGTCCCGGTCCTGCCTGGGCAAGGCCAGCACCCGCTGCCCCAGCACTGCCACCACTGGTAGCCCAAGTGTCCCCGGGTGGGGAGCCTCACCCGATCACGCCAGTCCTTGAGAACTGTCCCTGTCCCACCGTGATTCAAAGGAGGCGGCTCTTAGCCAGAAGGCCTCTGTGTTCCAGGCTTCAGTCTGGGTGGGATTCAGGGTTTAACTCTGGCCTTGCGGTTTTAGAGGGTGTTATAGACCGCATTGTGACCCCCAAATCCATTCACTGAAGCCCTGACCCCCATGTGCCTGTATTTGGAGACAGGGCCTCCAAGGAGCTAGGGAAGGTCCTTGTGAGAACAGTGGGAGACGCCTGGGGGCCTGCCTGGGGAAAGGCCGTGTGAGGACAGCGGGGAGAAGATGTGTCCACAGCCCAGGACAGAGGGGGCAGGAGAACCCACCCGCCCCCCACAGCTTCATCCGGGATGGTCAGAGCTGGGAGAACAGATCTGTCTGCTGTTTAATCCACCTGGGCTGTGGTCCTCTGCCCGGCCCCCCACGCTGACTCGCACAGAGCCGCACACAGAGGGCTTGGGGAATGTGGATGGCGCCCGTCCTTGAGCGGGAGGCTCGGTGTCCTCCCCTGGCCACGGAGCCGCGTGTCTCCTGCTCTTTCATGGATGGCGCTCTCACCTACACCTTATGCGCAGGTCCCTCCGTGTCGAGAGAGAAAGTCGGAGGAGGTAACGTTCCGCCAGTGCCAGACTGGACACATATTGGTTTTGGAGCCGAGGGGTAACAGTTTCCCTCTGCAAATGCAAAGCTCCTCTCCGTCCTGCTGGGATGGGGATGACATTTTTAAAGGGTAGAATAAATGTGCTCCTGCTGCAGGTGCCCTTTGCAGAGGCTTCCCGAGCCTCCCGGGGCAACGCGTCTTCTCAGTCAGAAGAAACCCCAGCAAGAAATCACGCCAGGCGTCTTGGATAAACAGAAGTGAACTATGTTCTGGTTCCAGCTGTATTTATTTCACACATTCATTTAAGAAGTTAATTTGACACGTATTTCATGAAGGCTTGGCACACATGCTACGTCGCTCCCCGATTTTATCTTCATGCGTCTCCCTTCACCAGACAGCCTGGCGAGCTCACTCTCCTGTCCGAGGGCCAGAAACCCAAGCTCGTCCCAGACGGGGCCTGTGTGGACGCGGCTCCCACCAGCGTTCCTCTGTGTCTGTGGTTTGGAGGCTCTGTTCACTGAGCCTCAGCATGACCTCAGCTGATCAGGGAACCTGAGTGCGCTGGGCTTGGAGGGCACCTGTGTGTGTTGGGCTTGGAGGGCACCTGTGTGTGCTGGTCTTGGAGGGTACCTGGGTGTGCTGGTCTTGGAGAGCACGAGGGCCGTGGGTGAGTCCCACAGGCAGGAGCCTGAGGCTCTCTGGCCATGCAGCCTCATCCCTGGTGGAGGCTGAGCATGGCACCCGGGCAGGGGGCGCATGCAGGAGAGCTGAGCTTCCTGGTTACCCCCTTCCAGGCGAGGATCCCACCAGCAAGTCCCCAGGCCCCTGGCCGCGCTTCTCTGGGCCCAGGTGCTCCCATTCATACTCCCTGTCCTGAGTTGAGCTGGAGAGTGTTCCCCTACAGGAAGGGGTTTGCTGTCCCCAGAACGGGGGCTGGACGTGGCAGCCCCTCCTCCGGGGAAGGGCCTGGTCCTCGGGAGTGTTTACAGTATTGTGGGTGTTGGCTGGAAGGCCAGCTAAGAAGGTCTGGAACAGCCTGACTAGGAATTAGCACGCTGCGTGCATCTACAAACACCACCACCTACTCAGGAGGACCTGGTGTCTGAGGGGAGGGAGGAGGCTCCGAGGGGCTCTTGGGGCTCGACCAGGCCCACAGCAGCAGGAGGGACAGGGGCTCCCGGGATGCCTTGGCCAGAAGAGAGGGCTCTGCCATTCACCCTCTGCTCTTCTCATCCACCTCCCTGTGCCCTAAAGGGCCTCGCTGTTCCTGCGGATAGCTGTTTTGTTGAAATTACATATTGTGACAAAGCTTCACTTTTAAACACTATTAAGCCCTCTTGGTGTTACGCTTCTTTTGGAGCATCCGTTAGAATAAGGACCTCACAGGCAGCTGGGAATCGGCAGGAACGTGGCCGCACGCAGTCAGCTCCACGTGGCCTGGGCAGTGCGTCCATGTGCTCTGGGAAGGCTGACACTCAACACTGCTGGCATCTGAATTCCATGTCTCTCCCACCACCCTAGAGGGCAGAGAGGCTCTGGGGAGCGGGGCTGAGAGCCGGAACCTGGCATGAATCAGCTGAGGATTGGAGGGGGAAGGGTAGGGCAAGACTAGGGTCTCGGGTGCATTCGGGACCCTGTGAAGTTTCTCAGCCTCGGGGGGCTCCTGTGCTCTCAGCCAGCAGGCAGGGCAGCTGGGTGGGTGGTGCAGGCTGCCGGCAGGCGCTGGTCTTGGGCTGTTTCTGGTGCAGCCAGCGCTGGATCACTCACATGCACCCTGTGCTGACACTTAGGACAAAACCCATGCTTTTTCATTTTGCGTAAAATCACTTGATAGTTGACATTATAGGCATCAAAGTCACCATCACGATTCATCACAGGAGAGATCGGAGCTCCGTGCTGTTGTTTGTGGACACGCGTTTGTTTTAGGGTTTTGTATGTATTATTTCCAGTTCCATGAAGGGGTAGGGGCATCCTGTTCTTAGGAAGCTTGCAGCTGAAATTAGGGCTGTTGGACTAGCCAGCAGCACATCCCCTGTGCCTTTGGTTTGGAGGGACATGGAGAAGAGTCAGCGGAGACGGGTGCAGCCCAGCAGTGAGAGCTCCCGAAGGATTTGATTTTCAGATTTAGCTTTGCATTAGGGCTTTTTCCATAGGCTCCACAATTTAGATAGTATCTTCATTCCAAGGAGCTTTGAGTGGTTTCCACATCAGTTTTCATTTCTTGTCCCCAAATCCCCGTGAGATAGGCAGACAGGCCTTTCTCTACAAACCCTGCGGAGACGAGGCCCCACAGCCTGGGAGGGACTTGCCCAAGGTCGCACAGCTAATCCTCGATGTTCCAGAGATTAAAGCCAACTCCACGGCTGTCAGCCTCGTCGGAAACTTCATGCTTCTGAATCGCCTAAATACCAGCAGCTGGATGCAGATGTGAAGAGCAGCAGATGTGGTATCGGCTGGGCGGCCCCAGAGAAACCAGTGCACACCTCCTCCTGATGCCGATGTCACCCCGGCACCTGCCTCCGGAGTCTCGCCGCCTTTGGAGACGGGATTGCGGCGAGGGCTTTGTGCCTTGGGCACATCCCCCAGGGCACCTGCATTGTATCTGACTGTTTCATGAGGGGAGGAAAAGAGGGTCTCCTGTAAAAAACGTGAAAGTGCCAGCAAGAAACTGAGGGTGGTATTTTGGAGTGTTGTGAAAATAGTCCTCCCGAGTTCTGACGGTCACCACACGGGCAGAGGGACACCTCTGCCTTCTCAACGCGAACGGCCTCCGGGACACTCGGAGGGCGCTTTCTCGCCAGGTGGGACCAGACAAGGCTGTTATGGAATCAAATACCCAATCAGGAAGGATGCTAATTGCGGTCATCGTCATGCACACAGCTCAGCCCTGGTGTCGCCATATTGCTTTTTTCGGACACTCAGAGGTGGATGTGCTTTGGCTCTGATGGTGGAGAACAGGACACCTCCCAAGGTGACCATGAGGGGGCCCGAGCTCCCCCGCCGCTCACTGCAGCCCTCCCTGCGTGCTCACCCACGGCTCCCCGCAAAACACAGCAGCTTTCCTGTGACCTCGTCCTCTTCCAGAAGCCAGAGCAAGCCAGGGTCCAGGCTGCGGAGCCCCTGGGACTGTTTGGCCTTCACTGTTAGGACAGCTGGAGATTTCCATTGTTTTTCTACATCTACATGCGTTTACCTGTATATTATATTGTGCTTTTATGTGGCCGATGAGGCCAACAGGACCCCTTCCTCCATGTGCTTCTGATCACTTTATTTCACCGTGCTGTACACGTACACGATTGTACACAATCCTGGCCTGACGGGCGCTGGCTTCTTTCCAGCAAACCTCGGAATCACCTCGGTGCCCCTGGCCCACGGGATCCCAGGAACCAAGTTCTGATGGATTCGTTGGCACATTGCTTCTCGGATTATAATCAAAGCCACTCTCTCTCTCTGCTTTTCTGAAAGTTCCATTAGCCTAAGCAAGGGCCAAAATATTATTGGAAAACCCATCGGCCACTTTGTTCCCTCTGCACAAAAGGTCAGAACACGATGTACTTTGTCAGAGAGGAAAAAATAATCAAATAAACTCTCCATTTCAGATGCTACTGAAAGGAGCACTACGGGGAGGAGGAAGAGGAGGCAGGTGTGATCTGGAGGCTGGAGGCTAAAGGTGTGTCTAACTCACAGTCGGAGCAAGCAGCAGCCCCACTCCCCCCTCCTTGGACCAAGCCACCCCGTCCCCCAACCCGGGCCCCCGCCTCCTCCGTGGACCAAGCCACCCCCCGCCCGAATTATTTAAAACAATTTGTTATTGAAGACATAAATAGTTATAGTAGTCATCTAGAGCCTGAATTTAAGCTAGGAGAGTGGGCCTGCTTTTGAATTTTAGAGAGTAGTAAGCATCTGCCCTTTTCACATTTAAATCAGAACGCGTGCAGAAGAGGGAGGGTGCGGGCGGGCCTCGGAAGACAGGCGTGTCTGCCTGGCGGACACCAAGCCACGCGGAGGGGAAGCCACGATTCCCACCATCCTCATCACTCGGGCACATCCAGCCCGAAGAAACAGCAACAGAGTGGTTCACAGGCTTCTCGCAAAGCACTCGGGCTCCCCCTCAGCCCCTGGAGTTCACTGCGACCCCACCCCGGCCCCCGGCATCTCCGAGCGGCCATGAGGGCTGTCACTCGGCTCACTACCACCCGCCTCCCACTGCTGCGCCCACGAAGTGTGGGTCCCCTTCCAGGCGGCGCCTTCTTTACCAGGACTAGGGGTGTCCGAGAGCTGCCTCGGGGACCGTCCGTCACTGCATCCAAGGCGGTCATGACACTTCCCGTGCACAGAGATAAGATGTAGAGACCGAGACAGCACCGGAGTGACCATCCCAGTGTCTCTCAGGGGAAGCAATGGGGGTGAGAGGGGTGGAGCTCGTATGGTCAGCCATGGTGACCCCCGGGCAGACTCCAGAGCTCCTGGAGTCCAGTCCAAGTCCTTCTGTACGTCCCAGCCCAGGTCATCAAAGAGCCACCCCGTCATCCACTCAGTGAGAAGCTTTTGCAGGGAGTCTTCCACCCTCTCACTGTAAAGATTGCTCCAGACGAGTGCAGGGCTGAGAGCCGGGGTGGGCTGTGGGGGCAGGAGTGGGGAGAGGGCAGGGTGGACTGTGGGGGCAGGTGTGGGGGAGGATGGGGGGGCTGTAGGAGCAGGTGTGGAGGAGGATGGGGTGGGCTGTGGGGGGCAGATGTGGGGGGAGGACAGGACGCACAGTGCCGGCCTCCTCCCACAACGCTCACCCTTCTTCTCCCCTCCACTTGCTCCTTCTCAGTCCTGATATTTATCTCCCCAAAATGTCTGGTCTCTGGGCAGAGGAGGATGAGTGCGCCCACATCTGCAGGGTGGGCTGGAGGCCACTGCGTTGTTCCCATGTGAGCATGTTTTGTAGGTTCCAGAACCGCGTGGACAGAAAGAAATGCTCACCAGAGACAAAGCTGATATAGCAGAAAAGGTCGCCCAGTGATCTGGATCCTACCCATTTCCAGGCAGACGGTGAATCAAACAAAACATGTGAAGATGCACACCTTGGTTTGACCATCACTAAGCTTCTACCTGGGCTGCAGGTGCACTCAGCACGGATGCCAGGAACATGGAGATCACAGGCCTCCCCACACACCCCAGTCCTCCCCGCACACCCCAGTCCTCCCCGCACACCGCAGTCCTCCCCACACCCCAGTCCTCCCCGCACACCGCAGTCCTCCCCACACCCCAGTCCTCCCCGCACACCACAGTCCTCCCCACACCCCAGTCCTCCCCGCACACCGCAGTCCTC
>CAUYQU010005229.1:0-31870 GCA_963574635.1 Cheracebus regulus
TACCGAAAGCAGAAACTGGACCCTTCCTGACACCTTACACTAAAATTAACTCCAGATGGATTAAAGATTTAAACATAAGACCTAACACCATAAAAACCCTAGAAGAAAACCTAGGCAATACCATTCAGGACATAGGCATAGGCAAGGACTTCATAACTAAAACAACAAAAGCATTGGCAACAAAAGCCAAAATAGACAAATGGGATTTAAGTAAACTTAAGTTCTTATGCACAACAAAAGAAACTAACATTAGAGTTATCCAGCAACCAACAGAATGGGAAAATATTTTTGCAATCTATCCATCTGACAAAGGGCTAATATCCAGAATCTACATGGAACTTAAACAAACCTACATGGAAAAACAAACAACCCATCAAAAGGTGGTCGAAGGATATGAACAGGCACTTTTCAAAACAAGACATTTATGCAACTAACAAACATGAAAAAATGCTCATCATCACTGGTCATTAGAGAAAGGCAAATCAAACGCTGAGATACCATCTCACACCAGTTAGGATGGCTATCATTTAAAAATCAGGAGACAACAGATGCTGGAGAGGATGTAGAGAAATAGGAATGCTTTTACATTGTTGGTGGGAGTGTAAATTAGTACAACCACTGTGAAAGACAGTGTGGCAATTCCTCAAGGTTCTAGAAATAGAAATACCATTTGACCCAGCAATCCCATTCCTGGGTATATACTAAAAGGATTATAAATCATTCTGTTATAAAGACATATTCACATGTGTGTTCATTGCAGCACTGTTTACAATATCAACAACTTGGAACCAGCCCAAATGCCCATCAATGATAGACTGGATAATGAAAATGTGGCACATATCCACCATGGAATACTATGCAGCCATAGAAAAGGATGAGTTCATATTCTTTGCAGGGACTTGGATGAATCTAGAAACCATCATTCTCAGCAAACTGACAAAAGAATAGAAAACCAAACACTGCATGTTCTCACTCATAAATGGTGTTGAACAATAAGAACACATAGACACAGGGAGGGGGACATCGTACACTGGGGTCTGTTGGGGGATGGGGAGGTAGGGGAGGGATAGCAGTGGGTGGTGAGATTGGAGAAGGGATAAAATTAGGAGAAACACCTAATGTAGGTGACGGGGGAATGGATGCAGCAAACTATCAGGCATATGTATACCTATGTAACAATCCTGCACAATCTGCACATGTACCCCAGAACTAAAGTATAATAATAATTAAAAAGAAAACAGACGTAGACTACTGAAGGGAGAAACATATTTAGGTTTTTAACAGGTGCTAATCAGTTGAGAATATTCTTGAAAATCACCATAGGAAGAAATTTGTACAACTAATTTATTTTATTGTTGCATAGCTTTGTTATGTGGGAAGACCCCACAATTTTTGAGGCTATTTACTAGGCATCAGTTAATCACAGCAATGCTATGAGGTGGGACCTTCTGCTATTTGCATTTTACAGGCAAGGAAGCTGATGCCTGTAGACTGAGACTCTGAGCCTGCCTATTAAAAATGTGTTTAACTTTGCTGTGTATAGTATTCTTTAAATGGTCAATATACACTGTTAAAATGGTCAAGATTGTCTGTTTGATACCTGAAGAAACTTAACTTCACAGAGAATGGACCTAAAGTCAAGTACTTCTGGTCAGAGGGAACTATGAGAGGCCATGGCTGGCTCAGGGCACATCCATGACCACACAGGAAAAGGGACTCCAGGCATACTTCTCTTTCAGAGTGAGTCTATTTGTGATATTACTGGCATATGTAAATGACAACTTATTACCATGGCACATTTTAGATTACTCTTTTATACCAAAGGCATTTTGTTGTTTTCCACCCAAGAAGGCACCAGACAACCCCACAACCCACTGGTTGTCTATAATCAGAATCTCATTAGTAGATTTGAATGATTACCAAGAAATGAACTTTTTGAGAAAGGAAGGGTCCAGACAAAATAAAATGAAAGAAATGGGCCCAAATTAACTATGGTGGTGGAAAAAAGGAACACACACACACACACACACACACACACACACACACACACACACACACACAAAACAACCCACGTAAAAATTTTTGCAACTTTACTACCTTTGGTTTTGTTTTGTTTTAGCCTGACTGCATTCCCTTTGATCTATAACCCTAAGTGGGTAATTTTTCACCTTTCCCCATCTAACATCCTCTTTTCTAGTCCTGGTAATGTGTTTTAAGATTTTGAGTAATCATGAGGTTCGCTGGTATGTAATTATGACTTGGCTTCCTGCATTTTGAACTCATGTCCAGTATAGTTGTGGAACTCAGTGTTAAGAATAATAAAAACCCCTGATGATTCCTCGATCTTTTTATTCATTTTGATATATGAATTCAAGACTAAAAAATTTATACGTAGTTTCTTTTAGGACATTTTCTTATTTGCAGCATTTTGTTATTTTCTAGGGGGAAATTTTTGTGCAGTTTTGTATTTGTCCTGGCTTTAATTATTTCTGAATCTTTTGTAAGTACTTAGGGTGTGCAGTGCTTGAGAAAATCATTACTTACTTGTCTTTGACTCTTTGCAAGTAGCTAACAACTGAGTGGATAAGCATATCTCAATTTGGACACTAAATTTTTACTGAGAAAGACTTGGTATGCATTTAGATTTCATAAAATTTACAATTGAAAAAGTAGATTCACATACTTAAGTTGTCCAAATATATATATTTTTAATTTAATTAATGTATTTAAAATGGGGTCTTGCTACGTTGCTCAGGTTGGTCTCAAACTCCTGGGCTCAAACTAGCCCAGCACCTGACTCCCCCATAGCTGAGACTACAGGCATGAACCACTGTACCCAGATCTAAATATTTAAAAACATTTTCTAGTAATGGTATTTAGAATTGGTTTTAAAATTACAATTAAATTAATTAAAATTAATGTAATGAAATGTAATTTAAAATTAATTACAATTAAGGCTAAACATTAAGTTTTTCAATTGCACTAACCATATTTCAATATCTATGTGTGGCTGGTAACTACAGTATTGGACAGCACAGGTTTGGATAGTTTGCTATAGTTCTGAAGAATCCTATCACCTTTTGTTTTCCTCACAACTTTTTAACTTATATAATACTGAATTTTTTTTTACATGTTTGGTATGTAATATCACTTTCAAATCAGTTCAAGTCAGAATGATCACTCTGGTTCAAGAAATATTATATTCTTTGCCTTTATAGCTTCAGGATGTTTCAAGTCACTGTATGAGAATACATTCCCAGAGTTGGCATATATTATCAATTACCCATGAAACTGTACTTATCCTAGGGAATGACATTTTCATCTACTGCTTAGATGACTATTTATGCTTCTAATTTGGGTACACACATGCTTACATTGCTTGCTTATATATTCTGGTGTCAAGTTTATGCTCAAAATTTGCCAGAAGAATTTGAAAGGCCAGTGTCAGATAATTTTTACAAATGGCATTTCTCAAACCTTTGGACTCCTTGATTTATTTTCTTATAATGTATGCACATGTGTTGATGGAGATTTAGTATGGAATTTACTTAGTATGTTTATAGTTTTATTCTGTGAAATGTGATCAAACCACCTGTCATGTTGTTTGTTTACAGAGAGAGAGAGAGAGAAAGAGAGAGAGTGTGTGTGTGTGTGTGGTGTGTGTGTGTGTGTATTTTAAACTTTGCACTATCTTTAAATTAAAACTATTTCCTATGATCCAGGGGATTTCTAAGAGTCTATATGATTGAAATCTTGAGGTGGTTTTATTCTAGCAGAAAAATGTAAAACTTCTATAGGCTATAAAAATACCAAGTTTAGATTGATGAACCATTTAAAAAAATTCTTGTATTCATCATGCATTTATGGAGTACCTTGTGTTTTTGAAGTAATACATTCTCTAAAAGAGAATTCTTAATCTCTCTCTGCAAGTAACTTATATTTTTACTCACACAGGCCATTTTACCATAGCTAATCTATTAAAATATTAGCCATTAGAGCAATAGCACTACACTAGTTGGCCATCTTGGCTGGACAAATCTGTCTGCTCTTATCAGAATATAAAGCTATGCTATGTGAAAACAAAGGAAATCAAAACTATGCAGTTAACTTTTGTTCACCACTCAATCACTAAATTACTCAATGTCTATAGAAGATCACTTAAACTTTCCATCTCTTTTCTCATTGATAAGCCAAGGGTTATTATAAGTGTCTTATTCACCACACTAGCTAATTGTAAGGCTCAATGGTAAGGCTCAAAAGAGCCTTGCCTATGGCTGGTTTATGTCATATCGAAGAAAACGTGGTGTCTGGACTTGAAGAAGGAGAAAGGGATCTACCATAGGTTGGGTGATTTTACACCAAATTGACAGCAACTGAGAGGCAGACCAAGAGGTAGAAAAAGAAGAAAGCAAGAAGCATAATCTATGGACAGTATTAGAGGGGGAAAAAAACCCCCAACAACCTACTGAAGAAAATGCGGAGAAAGAGAGTGGAGTAAAGTATAAGGTAAAAGATAGAAATAAGTAGAAAAGTATTACATAAAGGAAATACCAGAGTTGGTTTGGACTTGATGATAAGGACATTAAAAAGACTTTTAAGAGGCTACAGGGATTTTAAAAACTAGGACAGGACTGATGTCATGTATAATTTATTACCTAGGAAACTATTAGTTAGAGTGGATACAAAATTGCAGGGTAGGAAAGTCAGGTGTGGAAAAAAGGTTCCCAGCAAAAGTTAATGTGCTAAAGCAATATGCTTTCAAAGTCAGTTTGCCAAGACTATTGAGAATAATGGGAGGTAGAGAGGACTGCTGTGGTTAGAATTTATGAGGTTGCAATAAAAAAGAAGAGAAAAAGAAAAGCCAGAACTTCTTGTTACAACAAAAATGTTGAAACTTACATGTATTCAGTGTATAGAGATGATCTGGTCTGAAGGGTGAAACACATTAAAGAAGAGGGGAAATAAGATGAAAAGAAACTGACCATTGAAGACTGTTATTTTGAAATTTATTTTTATTTAAAAATTATATTTTTTAATAAAATAAAATTCCCCATTAAATTTAAATGTTTTTTATTATAAAGTAACACATTCTTACTATTCCATATTTAGAAAATGTAGAAAAAAATCATAGTTCTGCTATTTAACTTTAATATATAATATATGTTTTCCAGTTTTTTTCAATGCATGCTTTTCTTTGTTTTGACTTTGGTAAGATGTGGATAAAACTATCGAATCAGGTTTTGTTTGATCATAGAACAAGATTATAAACAAATATTTTGTGAAATCTTTTTATAAACAAAAGCTATGTGGGTCAAATGGAGTTACGTGTATGCACTTCTCATACCATAGCCATATTTGTGTAAGCTTGTAGAAATCATTTCAGGTGTTCAATCTCAAGCAAGCTTAGCTTATTCTAGCAAGCAAGGAGGAATATTCTAGTGAATTGTGGTAGTGTGTGTGAAGTGGGTTTAATGTTTGGAGATTCCTTCTGTAGGTTTCATGGATACTTTATGGAAAATCAACAATGCTTTATATATTATCCTTTTATCTTCTCTTCATGACATTTTTTGATAACTAGGTTTTAGATCTAGGTTTCCAGAGAAAGGAAAGATCTAAAGTTCATCAACTCTCTGATTCTACTATAAAGAACTTATTGAGGTTGGGGTGGGCATTGTCTCTAAGCTCTGATTTCATTTCAAGGTAACTTTTTATTTAAAAATAGTCACATGTATGTCCGTTCATCCCTCCATAGCCCACTTTTTTTCCACAGAAGAATACATACACTTAATTGTATTCTCTGTACACTTTTTAATGTTTTTCTTTCCTTAGGGTAGTTCTACTTTAGCCTAAGTTTAATTTTCTCCCCAGAATTCTCATTTTAATTGCTAGTAATATACATATCCCAAGGTCTGAATTCATTATGAAAGGAGTCATAATGTGTGATGATTCTAGACCATTCTTACAATCTTCTGTGCATTTTACTTTTGAATCTGCTACATTTAGCACAGGGTCTAAGTGAGGCAGCAATATAGTAAAATACTTATTGAATGAATAAGTAAGAGTTTTAGTTTTCACTTGTGAAAAATACTGTTCCCAAATAGATGTCAAATGAATTCTGAAGAATTTTTTCACTGAGCCTGAATTCTGGACATCATGTCTGACCTTTTGCAGCCTAAATTTCTAACAGTTTTCCTTACATTATAGTGTGTATTAGAATCAACTGGAGGCACTAGCTGACCATGCAGATTCCTTCCTGGGCCGTACTCCCTAGTTACTCTCTTTCAGTAGGTAAGATCTAGCCATCTGGGTTTTTAGTAAGTTCTTGAAGTATTTGTGTAGGGTGCTCATAGGACCTCACTTTGTTAAACATCATTAAAGCTATCATTAATTTTTCACAAGTGTTGGTTCAGAGAAATCTAATTTGAATCTGCCTGAACTCACCACACCCTGTCTCTTACTGAGAATCCCTCAATGTTCACCTGTGGTTTCAGCAAGGTAAGTAGGCCTCTTTCCTTAACTGTAAGTGTTTTCTTGGTGGTCTTCATTTGATGGGCTTTGATGCTTGGCTGCCTATTAAAATCATCTGGTGATATGGTTTGGCTGTGTCTCCACCCAACTGTCATCTTGAATTGTAATCCCCATAATTTCCACGTGTCAAGGGAAGAAACTGGTGGGAGGTGATTGAATTATGGGCGTGGTTTCCCCCATGCTGTTCTCGTGATAGTGAGCGAATTCTCACGAGATCTGATGGTTTAAAAGTGTGGCACTTCCTGCTTTAGGGGTTTCTCCTGCTACCTTCTGGAGAAAGTGTCTGTTTCTCTTTTGCTGTCCATTATCCATCGTGATTGCAAGTTTCCTGAGGCCTCCTCCGCCTTGCAGAACTGTGAGTCAGTTAAACCTGTTTTCTTTGTAAATTACCCTCTGAGGGAGTTTTTTGCAGCAGTGTGAGAATACTAATACATCTGGAGAGGTTTTAAAAATCTTGATGCTCAGGCTGCTTCTCAGACCAATTGAATTAGAATTTCTGAGGTTTAGAGCTGGGCACCAATTTTTTTTTTTTGTTTTTTTCCTGAGTTGGAGTCTTGCTTTGTCACCCAGGCTGGAGTGGTGCAGTGATGTGATCTCAGCTCACTGCAACCTCTGCCTTTCAGGTTCAAGCGATTATCCTGCCGCAGCCTCCCTAGTAGCTGGGACTACAGGCTTGCACCACTACGCCTGGCTAATTTTTTGTATTTTTACTATAGTCGTGGTTTCACCATGTTGCCCAGGCTGGTCTCGATCTTCTGACTTTGTGATTGGTCCGCCTTGGCCTCCCAGAGTGCTGGAATTACAGGCGTGAGCCACCGCGCCGGGCTGGCACCAGAATTTTTAAAGCTTCTCAGGTGATTTCAATGTGCAGTCAAGGTTGAGAATCACTGGTATAAATGATTATATTGGGGGTGGAGGATGCACCACATAATTGCTGGAAGTTGCAGTCTTATGATTTTAACTCTGACATTATTTTACATTGTTTCTGCTTGTTGATCTGTCAACATCGTCTATCTAAGGGAGGGAGGATGGTGAGCTGGAAGCAGTGCTTTTTTGATGCTATTCGTGGTTAGACTGCAAGGAAGTGAGATATTAGCAACATTCATATTTTGTTCTTGAAATGAAAGTGAAGTTCTTTGAAAAACTCTTTTAATATGCTTAAAATGGCAAGAGGATATTTTCTCTTCTCACATTACCTTGCTGGACTATTTAATGTTTTGCTTTAACTACCACTTCCTTTGATCTGTTATTTAAACTGATGTTTAAACATTTAACTATGTTTTTAAGTGTTTCTGTTAATAAGAATTTCTTCTTCAGGGCAATAATAATTGTGTCATAGGGGTTTAAGGAGAAGCAGCTGAAACATTTATATTAATACTCTGTAATACAATGCTTAATTAACTCGTGTTTTCCTATGTGGGATTTGTTGGAGTGGGGAGGAACTGGTGCCAGAGGTAGAAAAACAAGACAGTTGTGTACAATGTAATTCAAGCTGGCAGATGAAGAAAAACTAGGTAAACTAACTATTCCCCTTTTAGTCCTGCTGAAGTTTTAAGGGACATACTTGTTTCTGAAATACTGGATTATTCACATGAAAGTGAGCCAAGCAGCTTCAGAGACATGCTTTTTCTTGACTAGGTAGTTCAGATTTAGAATATTTAAGCCTAATGTTAACATTTGGTATTAATGATAAAAATGAATAATTAACCAATGAAAATTCTGCCTGTATAAAGAGGCAGGCTGAAACATGTGACCCCATGGCTACCAGGCTATGTTTATACTTTACCTGGAAACCTAAATGGCCTGCAGACTTGCAAAGAATTTTTTTCAATACAACGGCAAGAATTGAGCAAAAATTTTGAGGGGTGAGGAGACCATCTTTACTTATAATCTTATTCTAGCAAGTAAATATTATCTTTCTCATTTATGAGGTCCAAAATAACCGAGATTTAGCTTTACTTCTTGAGAAATGGGTTGGGATTGAGGATCAGTGATACATTTTAGGTTCTTTGAATTGTTAATTTTTCTTGATACAGCTAACCTGGATTCTGACTGATTTAAACCTTTTTTTAAACATGAAATACTCTGCCCTTTTTTCTCCAAGGTCATAATTTCTAAGCCTGCATCTAAGACATATTGCCTATAATTTCATAAGCTTGTGAGCAGATAACTATGACTTTATATGAGCGGTCTACTGATATAAGGAAATGAACCCATAAACAATCTGATACATATTATTGCAAACATTGTTAGCTGTTGACACAAATGCCTGTAAGTAAAACCGTTTTTATATAGCCAAATCACGTTTTCTCTTGGAAGTTCTCATGTGTCTGTAGGAAGTGTCACAATGCATGTCACTAAGACCCATGTACTTTATTCTTCACCATCCCCTTTCTGTTTTCTGTTCTCCAAGAGTCGGAACTCTCAGAATTAGATTCGTGATATCTAGGGTATCAAGGGGCCAAAAAGAGCCAGAAATTCTACGGAGTCAAAGACTGTGACTCCCAGCCTTTTAAGCCTAAGTCAATTAAGTGGAGAAGGATGAGAAACTATTTCAGGTGTTCTCAACCCTAGCTGCATATCAGAATCTCCTGGGGAACGTTTAGACATTGCTAATACTTTGCTTACCTCTAGAGAATCTGGATTAATAAGTTGGGGATAGGGCTGTTTCTGGAGGATGATAGGAGTTTCGTGCTCAGGTGTGGCAGCTCCTCGATTCAGCAGCTGCAGACAGTTTCCATGGTGAGTCCACATGGTATAGAGGAGAGAGTGCTGGTCAGACAGTCCAGGAAATCTGGTTCTCAAACTAACATCACCACTAACAAACCCTGCTAGTCTAGGCATATTTCAAGTCTCTGATCTTTAGTTTCCTCATATATAACGTTAAAAAGTTTAATTATGGTCCCTTTTAGAACTAAGATTATATAATTTTAGCTTTTCATTTAAAAAATTCCCATTTCTAGGGTATATGCTGAAAAAACAAACCCTCAGATGATTATATTTGAACAGAAGTAGTCTAGAAGATTTAAAATAATTTGATTTTATAATATTTAAATCAGTTCTAACTTTGGTAGAATTAATCAGCTATCCTTAGAGACAAGGTTCTGGATGTATGAATGTGTGCTTGTGCTTTTTTTCTCTTACAAGAATAGTGGGAGTTAAAGTAAGTGATCACATAATCCAACTGACTTCCATGAGGTATGTGATTTTACAGTGATAGCTTTTTGCAATTACAGATATTCAATTATAGATGATTTATAAAGTTGATTTCTTCCACCAGAATCTGAATATACTGCTTTTTAAAGAAATTTTATATCTTTTGGTTTAGAGATGTTATTTAGGGGACTATATTAATACTCATTAAATATTTGCATTAGAAGGTTTTTAGCAACATCTTTAAAAACAGAAGAAACAATTTGACTTTTATTTTGTGGAAGGACAATGGTGGGGGTGGATGAGCACAGTTTGTCTTTCCTTAAAAAAACCTTTAAAAATAACCCACCAATTTTCAACCATTGTATTTTAAGCCACAGGAGCTTGTGAGTTATCTTTCGTCTTGGTTCTATCACATAACCAGGGAAATTACATAGCATCTGCCAAAGGAGAGGTCTAGCTGGGAGGCAATTCAAACAAAAATATATTATAAAAATGTGATTGTTCAGTGTGTCATTATAACAGTTACTCATCTTTGCCCCATAATCTACGGTTGTCTCACTTCCCATTTTATCTTTTATGTGTTTGTGCCTTTCTATGGATGCATGGGGCAGAAAGAGTGGTCATGAGGCAGTGACACTTGGGAAAGAATGTGCAAGGAATTTATTGGACTTAAATGTCATGAGTAATAGCTGCAATACTTCTACAGATACAAGGCAGTTAAATTTGATTATCTGCCCCTACTTTCAGTTTGCATGAGTGAAAGAAAAGATAGCTGTGTTCAGGGTTAAAGTGACTTTATTTTAATGCTAGATAATAATAATAATTCTAGAAGGCGAGAAGTGTCCATTTAGGTCAACCATCATTATGGAACACATTTTAGTACTTACTCCCTTGTAAGACCATATTTCCAATGTAAAAAATGGTATCCATTTGACACAACATATGATAATAGAGAACATTTAAAATCTAAATTGGGTTGGAAAATGAGGAAATATGGTACTTCATCAGTTATCTGTTGCTGTATAAGAACCCACCTGAAACATGAGCCATTTTCCTGCATGGGAAAATAATTTGGGCTGGACCCAGCTGGGTGCTTCTGTGATTGCTCTCCCTTGGGTTCACTCATGTGGCTAACTTCTCTAGCTCTAAAGGGGCTGGATGATGTAAGATGGCCTTACTGAAATGTCTAGCAGTTGGTATTGGCTATTGACTGCTTAACTAGGGGGACTAAGTTGGAATGATTCATCTCTGCTCCATGTGGTCTATTATCCTTTAAATGATTATATTGGATTTCTTCATGGCAGTCTCAGAACAGCATTCCAAGAGGGCAAATAAGCTGAAAAATCTCCTTTTTCTTTTTCTGCTCTTATTTTAGATTTGGGGGTAAATGGGCAGGTTTGTGACAAAGGTATTGCATGATGCTGAGGTTTGGGATATGATTGAATTGGTCATTCAGGTTGTGAGCATCATACCCAATGGGCAGTTTTTCAGCCCCTTTCCATCCTCCCTCTCTCCCTGCTCTAGTAGTCCCCAGTGTCTACTGTACCCATCTTTATATCTGTATGTACCCAGTGTTAACTCCCACATATAAATGAGAACATGTGGTATTTGGTTTTCTGCTTCTGTGTTAGTTTGCTTGGGATAATGACCTCTAGCTGCATCCATGTTGCTTCAAAGGGCATGATTTCATTCTTTTTGTGGCACCAGAGTATTCTATGGTATATATGGTGTTTGTGTGTGTATATATATATACCATTATATGTGTGTGTGTGTGTGTATATATATATATATACACATATATATATACCATTTTGTGTATGTATACCATTACACACACACACACACACACACACACACACACACACACACACACACACACACACAATTTTCTTTATCCAGTACGCCATTGTTGGGCACCTGGCTTGATTCTATGTTTTGGCTACTGTGAATAGTACTACATCTAACATAAGGGTGTATGTATCCATTTGGTAGAATGATTTATTTTCTTTTGGATATACACTCAGTAATGGAATTTCTGGGTCAAATGGTAGTTCTACCCTTAGTTCTTTGAGAAATATTAAAACTGCTTTCCACCGTGGTTGGACTAGTTTACATTCCCACCAGCAGTGTGCAGGTGCCTCCCATTGTCTGCAGCTTTACCAGCATCTGTTATTTTTTGAATTTTTAACAAAAAACCTTTTCTGAGTGTTGTGAGATGGTATCTCATTGTGGTTTTGATTTGCATTTCTCTGGCATTTAGTGATGATGAGCATTTTTTCATGTTTGTCCACTTGTATGTCTTTTAAGAAGTATACACTTCATGTCCTTTGCCACTTTTTAATAGGGTTATTTCTTTTTTGCTTGTTTATGTAAGTGTCTCAGATTCTTAATATTAGACCTTTCTCAATGCATAGTTTTTGAATATTTTCTCCCATTCTGTAGGATGACTGTTTGCTCCCCTGCTAGTTTCTCTTGCTGTGCCTAAGCTTGTTAGTTTAATTTAGATCTCACTTACTGATTTTTGTTTTCATGGTAATTTTGAGAGCTTAGCCATAAATTCTTCACCAAGCCTGCTACTGAGAAGGATATTTACTAGGTGTTCTTCTAGCATCTTTTTTAGATAGAGTCTTGATCTGTCACCTAGGCTGGAGTGCAGTGGCATGATCTCTGCTCACTGCAACCTCCACCTCCCAGGTTCAAATGATTCTGGTGCCTTAGCCTCCCCAGTAGCTGGAATTACAGGCATGTACCACCACACCTGGATAATTATTGTATTTTTAGTAGAGACGAATTTTTGCCATGTTGGCCAGGCTGGTCTTGAACACCTGGTCTCAAGTAATCCACCTACTTCAGTTTCCCAAAGTGCTGGGATTACAAGTGTCAGCCATGTGTCTGGTGGTCTTCTAGGATTTTTATAGATGGGGATGTACATTTAAGTGTTTAACTTATCTTGAGTTAATTTTTATATGTGGTTATAGGTAGGGGTCCAGTTTCATTCCTCTGCATATGGCTAACCAGTTATGCTAAGACCATTTATCGACTAGGGAGTCTTTTCCACATAACTTATTTTTGTCAACTTTGTCAGAGACCAGATGATTTTAGGTGTGTGGCTTTATTTCTAGGTTCTCCATTTTGTCTCAGTGGTCTATGTGTCTATTTTTTGTACCAGTACCATATGATTTTAGTTACTGTAGACTTACAACATAGTTTGAATTTGGGTAACATGATGCCTCTGGCTTTGTTCTTTTTGCTTATGTTGGCTTTGGCTATTCAGGCACTTTTTTGGTTCCATGTGAATTTTAGAATGTTTTTTTTTTCTAATTCTGAGAAGAATGATAGTGGCAGTTAGCTAGAGTAATGTTGAATCTGTAAATTGCTCTGCACAAAATGGCCATTTTGATGATATGGATTCTTCCAGGCCATAAAAATGGAATGTTTTTTCATTTATTTGTTTTGTCTCTGATTTCTTTCTGCAGTATTTTGTAGTTTTTTTTTGCAGAAATCTTTCACCTCCTTGGTAAGCTGTATTCCTAGGTATTTTATTCTTTTTGTGGCTATCAAAACTGAAATTGCCTTCTTGACTTGGCTCTCAGCTTGAACATTGTTGGTATATAGAAATGCTACTGATTTTTAAACATTGGTTTTGTATCCTGAAACTTACTGAAGTCATATCAGTTCTAGGAGACTTTGGTGGAGTGTTGAGGGTTTTTAGTTATATAAGCATATGGTCAGCAAAGAAAGACAGTTTGACAACTTTTCCTATTTTTATGCCTTTTATTTCTTTTTCTTGCCTGATTGTTCTGGCTAGGAATTCCAGTACTATGTTGAGTAGGAGTGGTAAGAGTGGGTATCCTTGCCTCATTCCAGTTCTCAAAGGGAATGGTTTTAGCTTTTACCTGTTCAGTATGATATTGGCTGTGAGTTTGTCATAGATAGGTCTTATTAGTTTGAGGTATGTTTTTTGATGCCTAATTTGTTGAGGGTTTCTGTCCTGAAGGGATGTTGGATTTTAATGAAAGCGATTTTGCATATATTGAGATGATCATATGATTTTTGTTTTTAATTCCATTTATGTGGTATATCATATTTATTGATTTGCATATGTGGAATCAACTTTGCATCTTAAAAATAAAGCATACTTGATCATCGTGAATTAACATTTGTATGTGCTGCTGGTTTCAGTTTACTAGTATTCTATTGAGGCTTTTTGCATCTATGTTTATCAGGAATTACTGACCTGATGTTTTCTTTTTTTGCTGTGTTTGCCAGATTTTTGTATTAGGGTGATGTTGGCTTTATAGAATAAGTTAAGTAGGAATCCCTCTCTCTCAATTTTTGGGAATAGTTTTAGTAGGATTGTTACCAGTTTTTTGTACATCTGGTAGAATTCAGCTATAAATGTATCTGATTCTAGCCAGGTGTGTTTTTCTTTTTTAATTGTTCAATTTCAGAATTTGTTATTGGTCTGTCTAGGTTTTCGTTTTCTTCCTGCTTCAATCTTGGAAAGTTGTGTGTTTCCAGGAATTTGTCCATTTCTTCTTGATTTTTTAATTTGTGTGCATAGATGTGTTCATAATAGTCTCTGAGGATCTTTCGTATTTCTGTAAGATCAGATGTAATGTCATCTTTGTCATTTCCGATTGTACTTACTTGGATTTTCTCTTTTTTCTTTGTTAATCTAGTTAATCTATCACTCTTGTTTATTCTTTCAAATAATCACTTTTTGGTTTCATTGATCTTTTGTATGAATTTTTGTATCTTGATTTCATTCAATTCTACTCTGATTTTAGTGATTTTTTTTTCTGCTAGCTTTGTGATTGGCTTGTTTTGTTTTTCTAATTCCTCTAGGTACAATGTTAGATTGTTAATTTGAGGTATTTCGAACTTCTCGATGTAGGCATTTAGCAACTATAAACTTGCCTCCTAATACTGATTTAGCTGCATCCCAAGGATTTGGTATGTGTTGTGTCTATATTTTCATTAATTGCAAATAAATTTTTGATTTCTGCCTTAACTTCATTGTTCACCTGAAAGTCATTCAGGAGCAAATTGTTTAATTTCCATGTGATAATATAGTTTTGAGAGATCTTTTAAATATTTACTTCTATTTTGCATTGTGGTCCAAGAGTTTGCTTGGTAGGATTTTGATTGTTTTCAGTGTATTGAGACTTTATGGATGAGCATGTGGTTTATCTTATAACATGTTTTGTGTGCAGATGAGAAGAAAATATATTCTGTGGTTATTGGGTGAAGTATTTTGTAGATATCTTGGTCCAGTTTTGAGTTTAAGTCAGAATATATTCATTTGTTTTCTGCATCAATGATCTAATTATGTCAGTGGGGTTTTGAAGTCTCCTATTATTTGTGAATGTCAAGCCTTTTCATAGGTCAAACAGAACTTGTTTTATGAATCTGGGTGCTCCAATATTGGGTACATATATATCTAAGTCGTCTTGTTGAATTGAACTCTTTATCATTAGGTAATGCCCTCCCAGACTGCTGTTCTTTAAAGTCTATTTTTGTTTTCCATTTGCATAATAGATCTTTATCCCTTTACTTTGAGCCCATGAGTATTGTTACAGGTGAGAAGCATCTCTTGAAGACAGCAGACAGTTGGA
Source organism: Cheracebus regulus (assembly GCA_963574635.1). NCBI lineage: Eukaryota > Metazoa > Chordata > Mammalia > Primates > Pitheciidae > Cheracebus > Cheracebus regulus. The sequence continues at coordinate 15,303 of CAUYQU010005229.1, forward strand.
GGCATGCCTTTTTATCCAACTTGCCAGTCTATGCCTTTTAAATGAGGTGTTTAAACTACTTTAAGGATAATATTGATACGTAAGATTTTGATCCCATCATCATTTTGTTAGCTGGCAGTTTTGTAAGCTTGATTGTGTAGTTGCTATATAGTGTCTGGGGGCTATGTGGTTACGTGTGTTTTTGTAATAACAGATACTGTTCTTTTGTTTCCGTATTTAGTATTCCCTTAAGGACTTCCTGTAAGACTGGTCTAGTGGTAATGAATTCCCTCAGTGTTTGCTTGTCTGAAAAGGACTTTATTTCTTCTTCACTTATGTAGCTTAGTGTGGTGGGATATGCACTTCTTGGTTGAAATTTCTTTAAGGATGCTAACAATAGGCACCAATCTCTTCTGGCTTGTAAGGTTTCTGCTGAGAAGTCCACTGCTGGCCTGATGGAATTCCCTTTGCAAGTGACCTGACCCTTCCCTCTAGCTGCCTTTACAATTTTTCTTTTGCATTGACTTGGTGAATCTGATGAATATGTGTCATGGGAATGGTCATTTTTTATAGTATGTCACAAGGTTTCTTCATATTTCTTGAATTTATATTTCAACCTCTCTAATAGTCCATGAAAGTTTCCCTAATCCTATCTCCAAATATATTTTCCAAGTTGCTTACTATGTCTCCTCTTAGAAATGCCAATGAGTTGTAGTTTGGTCTCTTTACATAATCCCATATTCTCACAGTTTTTGCTTATATTTGAATTTATTTTAAAGTATTTGAGTTGATTCAAAGAACTGGTTTTGACCTCTGAGATTCTTTCCTTAGCTTGGTCTATTCTGTTGTTAGTGCTTCCAACTATATTATAAAATTCTTGTAGTGAAATCTTCAATTCTTCCCAAATCATTTTATGAGACCAACATCATCCTGATACGAAAAGCTGCCAGAGACTCAACAAGAAAACTTCAGACCAGTGTCCATGATGAACATAGATGCAAAAATCTTCAGTAAAACACTGGCAAACCAAATCCAACAGCACATGAAAAGCTTAACCATCACGATCAAGTAGGCTTCATCCAGGGGATGCAAGGCAGGTTCAGCATACACAAATCTATAAACGTAATCCACCACATAAACAGAACCAAAGACAAAAACCATGTGATTATGTCAATAGATGCAGAGAAGGCCTTCAACAAAATTCAACAGCTCTTTATCCTAAAAACTCTCAATAAACTAGGTATCAATGGAACGTATCTTAAAATAATAAAAGCTATTTACGACAAACTCACAGCCAATATATTGAATGGGCAAAAACTGGAAGCATTCACTTTGAAATCTGGGACTAGACAAGGATGACCTCTCTCACCACTCCTATTCAATATAGTATTGGAAGTTCTAGCCACAGCAATCAGGCAAGAAAAAAAAATAAAGGGTACTCAATTAGGAAAGGAGGAAGTCAAATTGTCTCTACTTGCAGACAACATGATTGTATATTTAGAAGACCCCATTGTCTCAGCTCAAACTCTCCTTAAGCTGTTAAGCAACTTGAGCAAAGTCGCAGGATACAAATTCAATGTGCAGAAATCACAAGCATTCCTATACACCAGTAATAGACGTAAAGAGAGCCAAATCAAGAACAAACTGCCATTCACAATTGCTACAAAGAGAATAAAATACCTAGGAATACAACTAACAAAGGATGTAAAGAACCTCTTAAAGGAGAACTACAAACCACTGCTCAAGGTAGAGAGGACACAAACAGATGGAGACACATTCCATGCTCATGGTTAGGAAGAATCAATATCATGAAAATGGCCATAATGCCCAAAGTAATTTACAAATTCAATGCTATCCCCATCAAGCTACCAACGACCTTCTTCACAGAACTGGAAAAAACCTTAGACTTCATATGGAACCAAAAGAGAGCCCACATAGCCAACTCAATTCTAAGCAAAAAGAACAAAGCTGGAAGCATCATGCTACCTGACTTCAAACTATCCTACAAGGCTACAGTAATCAAAACAGCATGGTACTGTTACCAAAACAGAGATATAAAGACAAATGGAGCAGAACAGAGGCCTCAGAGGCAACATCACACATCTACAACCATCTGACCTCTGACCAACCTGACAAAAACAAGCAATGGGGAAAGGATTCCTTGTTTAATAAATGGTGTTGGGAAAACTGGCTAGCCATGTGCAGAAAGCAGAAACTGGACTCCTTCCTGACACCTTACACTAAAATTAACTCCAGATGGATTAAAGACTTAAACGTAAGACCTAACAGCGTAAAAACCCTAGAGAAAAACCTAGGCAAAACCATTCAGGACATAGGCATAGTCAAGGACTTCATGACTAAAACACCAAAAGCATTGGCAACAAGAGCCAAAACAGACAAATGGGATCTAATTAAACTCCAGAGCTTCTGTACAGCAAAAGAAACAATCATTAGAGTGAACCAGCAAGCAACACATTGGGAAAAAACTTTTGCAATCTACTTATCTGACAAAGGGCTAATATCTAGAATCTACAAAGAACTAAAACAGATTTACAAGAAAAACACAAACCCATTCAAAACTGGGTGAAGGATATGAACAGACACTTTTCAAAAGAAGACATTTATGAGGCCAACAAGCATATGAAAAGATGCTCATCACTGGTCATTAGAGAAACGAAAATCAAAACCACATTGAGATACCATCTGACGCCGGTTAGAATGCCCATCATCAAATAATCTGGAGACAACAGATGCTGGAAAGGATGTGGAGAAATAGGAACACTTTTACACTGTTGGTGGTAGTATAAATTTGTTCAACCATTGTGGAAGACAGTGTGATGACTCCTCAAGGACCTAGAAATAGAAATTCCATTTGACCCAGCAATCCCATTACTGGATATATATCCAAAGGATTATAAATTGTTCTTTTATAAAGACACGTGCACACGTATGTTTATTGCGGCACTGTTTACAATAGCAAAGACTTGGGACCAACCCAAATGCCCATCAATGATAGACTGGACAGGGAAAATGTGGCACGTATACACCATGGACTACTATGCAGCCATAAAAAATGATGAGTTCATGTCTTCCTAGGGATATGGATGAACCTGGAAACCATCATTCTCAGCAAACTGACACAAGAACACAAAATCAAACACCGCATGTTCTCACTCATAGGCGGGTGTTGAACAATCAGAACACATGGACACAGGGAGGGAAGCATCACACACTGGGCTCTGTCGGGGAGAAATAGGGGAGGGACAGCGAGGGGTGGGGATTTGGGGGGAGATAACATGGGTAGAAATGCCAGATATAGGTGAAGGGGAGGAAGGCAACAAATTACACTGCCATGTGTGTACCTATGCAACAATCTTGCATGTTCTTCACATGTACCCCCAAACCTAAAATGCAATAAAAAACAGAAAGTAAATTTAACTAGTATAATAGGTTCTGCTAAAATTAGAGAAAATAGAAAAAGAGGAGGTAAAAGAAAGAACAAATGTAATGATGATTGAAATTAATGTATAGCTCTCATATATCCTGGGATGATTTTGAATTAATACAAATTTATATATCAGAAAAATGTTTATTCTCAATAGATTGATTAAATAATAATTAAATAACTAGTGTTAAATTGAAGTTGTTTAAATAAAAGTTTTATAATGTTTAAAAATATATTTTTGCAAAATAATGGCTATCCCTACAAATAAGGATGTTTATAAAATTAACAACCAAATTTAACACATTTCTTTAAACATTATTTAAGAAAAACTTGCTAAATACATACAGGCATGAGTGAGTCAGATCTAGATGTAGATGGATCTAGAAATTGTATTTTATCCATTCCTATATGTAAACACGGTTAGATATTCCAAGCCATTGTGGTATTTAGAGATGCACATCAGTTCAATGTTCACACATAACAGAATGCAACTTGCTGAAACGAATTATGACATTGATGAAGTCATATTTTTTGCTAACACTTAACATTGCTTACTTTTATTTTTTTTAGAAAATATCTCCCTCTGTCATCCAGGCTAGAATGCAATGGCATAAACATGGCTCACTGCTGCCTTTACCTCCTCAGCTCAAGGGATTCTTCTGTCTCAGCCCATGTAGCTGAAACTACAGGCATGCACCACCATGTCCAGCTAATTTTTTGATTTTTTTGTAAAGACGGGATATCACTACGCTGCACAGGCTGGTCTCAAACTCTTGGGCTCAAACAATCCTCTCACTTCTGCATCGCAAACTGCTAAGATAGGAAGAGCCATCGTGCCTGGCTTATTTTTAACTTTTTTTTCCTCCTTAAAATGATTTGTTGAACGCTATTCAGTGGAAGTCTCTGAGAACTGTACAACCTGTAAGCCTGGGGGAGGTGGTAAATTCCTCATCCAACTTTGTCAAACAGACCTCTAAGGAAATTGATAAAGAAAATATTGAGCCTTTGACTTCATGCCTCAGAAAGATGTAATGGAGAAATCATGCTCACCTAGCATTTAGTTGGAGAGAAAAATATAGTATTAATATTTAACTTTTTCTCAGAACAGAGATGGATGCTTTTCTTCAAGGCAAGAGGCAGCAGTGTTAAGTTAAAGGGAGCTAGGATGCATTAGAAGGAAGAAATACATGATGTTCCTGCAAATAATGAAGGGCTTGTGGTTCTCCCCTTCCACATTTCAGCAGGTCTGAATAATTTCTTACAGCTGCTCCTGCCTTATGAGCCATTAGATTCGGAAAGCAGTGAGAAAATAACAGAAAATAGCAAACTACTGATTCATAAGCCACATTTCTCAAAACTTAAGAATTTTTTTTTTGAACATTCTCTTGGTAACCTATTTAAATCCTTGCCTGTCTTCAAAGTGTGTGACAACAGAAAGCAAATGTGGTCTACCAGTTAACCTTATTTAACATTCTGTGGGGTCAAATACAAAAGAAGTAGCTGATACAAAAGTATTAACATGATTATTATCAATATACTGATATAGTATTTCTGTATTGATGTATTGATATTACATCTCTTTAAAGATGGTAGAGTGAAGCCTTGGTGATAAGGATATGGGATTTGATCCCAATTCTGAAAAAGTTCATTCTATCATCTGTCTTATCATTCACTGCCTCATTGTATGATAATGGAGTGAAAGATAAACTCTTAAAATTATCTTGCTTTAAGAAGAACATTAGAAGATAAGTAACAAATTTACAAATAAAATAATTTGTTAAAAAATTAATGCAGATCTTGCTTGTCTAGTTCATCATCACATTAGGGTGCTGATTTTAGATCTTTCCTCATTTCTCTTGTGGGCATTGTGCTATAAATTTCCTTCTACACACTGCTTTAAATGTGTCCTTGAGATTCTGGTACGTTGTGTCTTCATTCTCATTGGTTTCAAAGAACATATTTATTTCTGTCTTCATTTCATTATTTATCCAGTAGTCATTCAGGAGCAGGTTGTTCAGTTTCCATGTAGTTGTGCAATTTTCAGTGATTTTCTTAATTGTGAGTTCTAATTTGATTGCACTGTGGTCTGAGAGACTGTTTCACATTTGCTGAGGAGTGTTTCACTTCTAATTATGTCAATTTTAGAATAAATGTGATGTGGTGCTGAGAAAAAAGTATATTCTGTGGATTTGGGATGAAGAGTTCTGTAGATGTAGATGTATATTAGGTCCACATACATAGGCTCAAAATACAGGGATGGAAAAAGATTTACCAATCACATGAATAGCAAAAAAAAAAAAAAAAAAAAAAAAAGCAAGGGTTATAATCCTAGTCTATGATAAAGCAGACTTTTGGTTTAAATTCTGCTTTATCAGAGACTAGGATTACAACACAAAAGAGAGAAAGAAGGGCATTACATAATGGTAAAAGGATCAATGCAACAAGAAGAGCTAACTATCCTAAATATATATGCACCCAATACAGGAGCACCCAGATACATAAAGCAACTTCTTAATGACCTACAAAAAGACATACTCCCACACAATAATAGTGGGAGAGTTTAACACCTCACTGTCCATATTAGATCACCGAGACAGAAAATTAACAAGGATATTCAGGACTTGAACTCAGATCTGGACCAAGTGGACCTAATAGACATCTACAGAACTCTCCACCCCAAATCCACAGAATATACATTCTTCTCAGCACCACATTGCACTCATTCTAAAATTGACCACATAATTGAAAGTAAATCACTCCTCAGCAAATGCAAAAGAACAGAAATCATAACAATCTCTCAGACCACAGTGCAATCAAATTAGAACTCAGGATTAAGAAACTCACTCAAAACTGCACAACCACATGGAGACTGAACAACCTGCTCCTGAATGCTGTCTCCATCAAGCTACCATTGACTTTCTTCACAGAATTGGAAAAAACCACCTTAAACTTCATATGGAATCAAAAAGGAGCTCACATAGTCAAGACAATCCTAAGGAAAAAAAAAAAGCTGGAGACATTATACATCAACTACATATTATACTACAAGTTACAGTAATCAAGACAGCCTGATACTGGTACCAAAACAGAGATAGAGACCAATGGAGCAGGACAGATCTCCTTAGAAATAAAGCCACGCATCTACAACCATCTGATCTTTGACAAACCTGACAGAAACAACCAATGGAGAAAGGATTCTCTATTTAATAAATGGTGTTGGGGAAAACTGGCCAGCCATATGCAAAAAGTTGAAACTGGATCCCTTCCTTACACCTGATACAAAAATTAACTCTGGAGAGATTAGGAATTTAAACATAAGACCATGAAAACCTAGGCAATACCCTTCATTCAGGACACAGGCATGGGCAAGGACTTCATGACTAAAACACCAAAAGCAATGGCAACAAAATCAGGAGACAATAGATGCTGGAGAGGATGTGGAGAAATAGGAACGCTTCTACACTGTTCATGGGAGTGTAAATTAGTTCAATCATTGCGGAAGACAGTGTGGTGATTCCTCAAGGATCTAGAAATAGAAATATCATTTGACCCAGCAATCCCATTAATGGGCATATACCCAAAGGAGTATAAATCATCCTATTATAATGACACATGCACATGTATGTTTACCATGGCACTGTTCACAATAGCAAAGACTTGGAACAAACCCAAATGTCCATCAATGATAGACTGGATAAAGAAAATGTGGCACATATATACCATGGAATACTATGCAGCCATAAAAAAGATGAGTTCATGTCCTTTGCAGGAACATGGATGAAGCTGGAAACCATCATTCTCAGCAAACTAACACAGGAACAGAAAACCAAACACCACATGTTCTCACTCATAAGTGGGTGAAGAACAATGAGTACATATGGACACAGGGAGAAGAACATCACACACTGGGGCCTGTCTGGGAGGCGGGGGCCTAGGGGAGGGATAGCTGGGGTAGGGGGATAGCCGAGGGACAGCATTAGGAGAAATACATAATGTAAATGATGGGGTGATGGATGCAGCAAACCACCATGGCACGTGTATACCTGTGTAACAAATTTGCACGTTCTGCACATGTACCCCAGAACTTAAAGTACAATTTTAAAAAATTAAAAAATTAACACAGATTGTTGTTACTGGTTAAATTATTTGATATTAAAACGTGACTACAATTTTAAATCTAAATCAAATTACTTTATTAAATTGATATGTTAATATCTGCATAACTGTAACAGACATAATATTTTGAAAATATAAGCTACTAACCACAGTGCCTAAGAGCCCTCTAGATTTATAAAGAAGATTAAGAACAAAGCCACAGTACAAAACCATCACTAGGTCACATATCTTGGCCTGGATTTTCTCATTTAGTTATCAGAATAGCATGAGGGCTATATAGTCACTCTTCTAGCTCTATACGCAACTTTAGAAATAAAGGAGACAAAACTTTACGTAAAGTGTATAGTAGTCCTCTCTTATCCACAGTTTCATTTTCTGAGTTTTGAGTTACCTGAGGTCAACCACAGTTAGAAAATAGTAAATGGGAAGTTCCAAAAATAAGCAATGGATAAATTTTAAATTGATCCGTGTTCTGAGTAGTATGAGGAAATCTCACCCAGTCCCACTCAGAACATGAATTCTCCTTTGTCCACCATCTCCACTATGCCTGCCCATTAGCCACTTAGTAGTCCTCTTGGTTATCAGATCCACTGTCCCAGAATCTAGTACATGTGTTAAAGAAACCCATATTTTACTTAATAATGGCCCCAAAGCACAAGAATAATGATACTGGCAGTTGAGATATGAAACTATAAAGTGGTTAAAGGGAAAGTATAAAGTGATTCTTTTAGGTGAAAAGGTGAAAGTTCTCCGTTTAATAAGAAAAAAAGAAAAAGTGTATACTGAGCTTGCTAAAATTTACCCTAAGAACAAATCTACCCATGAAATTGTGAAGAAGGAGAAAAAAGTTTCTGCTAGTTCTGCTGTTGCACCTCAAACTGCAAATGTTATGGTCATGGTGCATGTCACATGCTCAGTTAAAAAGGCTTCAAATTGTGGGTGAAAGACTTCAGAAATATATTCTGATAGAAGGCAGTCAGGTTCATTCTACCAACCCCAGCACTGTCACTCACTAGGGATTTTGGAACATATTTGAAGTGGATAAGGAAAGACCATTCTATCATTTTTTATTTCTGCTCCCTATTTTCCAATCAGATGCTTTACCATTTTTTATTTACTTTATCAATGAGACATTTTAAAATACACTATTTAGAGACAAGGTCTACCTATTGTCCAGGCTAGAGTGCAGTAGTGCAATCATAGCTTACTTTAACCTTGAACTCCTGGGTTTAAGCAGAGATAATATTTTAAGATTAATTTATGTGAGACAAATTAATTTGACATAAAGTATCCTCATTTTAGATTTTTAAAAATACAGACATGCATCACATAATGATGTCTCTGTCAAATATGCACTGGATATACATTTCTTTTGCTATGATTGGAGCTACCCTACATGAGTGTAACATTTTTTAGTCCTAATACTGTATTTTTCCTGAATGTTTTCTGTGTTTAGATATGTTTAGATACCGAATCTGAATGCTGTAAATTAAAACACCATGTCTTCCACTCACAAATTTAATGCCTTTTCCATCTTAACTACACACTTATCATGCACTGTGTCCGTAACTTTTTTGCAGTTTGTTGTACAACAGCAAAACTAGAACACATTTTTTCTTTTTTTTTCACACCATCATGGATAGATTTGTTCTTACAGTAAGTTTTAGCAACCTGACATACAACTTTTTTTTCCTTGTTAAGTAAAGAACTTTCAGCTTGACACAACACCACATGCTTGCAATCCTAGCATTTTGGGAGGCTGATGTGGGTGGATGGCCTGAATCCAGGAGTTGGAGACCAGCCTGGGCAACATGGCAAAACCCCATCTCTACAGAAAATTAGCTGGGCCAGATAGTGCACTACTGTAGTCTCAGATACCCCAGAGGCTAAGGCAGGACAATCCTTTGAGCCTGGAAGATTGAGGCTGCAATGAGCTGTGAATGAACCACTACACTCCAGCCTGGGTGACAAAGCAAGACCCTGTCTCAGAAAAGAAAAGAAACAAACAAAAACCAATTTTCCACTTTTTACTTAGGGGGAACACTTTATAGCTTCTCTTTATTATATCTTTTTTACCGCATCACTACTCTTGTGTTTGGGTTTCCAAATGGCTAATCAGAAGGGAGCATCTGCAGTATGGAATATCTGGAGAAAGGGATGATTCATGTTTCAGGACAGAGTTGGAAGACATGAGATTTCATCACTCTACTGTGCATGGTACACGATTTATAAATTACGAGTTGTTTCCTTCTGGAATTTTTTTATTTAATGTTTTCAGAACACAGTTAACCACAGGTAACAGAGAGTACAAAGTGAAATCATGGTTAGGGGAAACAACTGTAGAGCAAATGACTGCTAATTCCCCACAACTATGAAAGGATCATCTCACAATTAAATTGTAGCAACAGAAAGTTTATGATTGCATACTTGCTATAACAGTAAAAATTTGGAATCAAATATAACCTCCACAATAGAGAGGTTGATTATATTTTGCTATGCAGTTATTGCCAAGGTATAAATAAAACTTCTTAAAGCTGCAAAATGTTTTCTATTGGTATGCATTGTTTAAATGATAATGTGTAGTGTGGGTACATTGTTTTTGTCTGGACATAGTCTGGGGAACAGTTATCATGTGGGACAAAGACTTGGACGGAAGAAGAGCTTTTCATTTAAATATCCTTTTACATTTTCTACATTTTGAAATGAAAATGAATACCTCTAAGTACTCCTAGAAAAATTGTATTATTTTTCTATTTCTGCATACAAAATTATCATAGATTTGATTATGTCTTTAACAGCTTTTCACACACATAAAACAACCCAATCACTGTTTGTCAGAATAACTAGAAGGTATATATACACTAGAGAGCAAGAATTTTGGAGCCATCACAGATTTTTGCCTAGCACAAAATTTTGATCTTTTTGTTTGTCTTTCTCCCTGTCTCTCTTTAATTGATAAAATTTTTAAAAAGGTAAATATGACTCTCCATGTCATATTTACTAAAAATATATACAATGGATAAAAATGTATTTTTTAATGCTAAGTATTGTGTGTATATATACATGAACATATATAAACACACTGAAGGTCTATATGGATAAATGAAAAGCTTTCATGGAATGATTCAGAGTGGGAACAGGAAATGATGACTAGGCATAGTATTTGAATTATTTTTGTTGTTAAAAAAGGTTATGATAAAGGCAGTCAGTATTAATTGCATATTAAAATTAGAAAAAGCAAGTTAAAAAAGAAAATAATTCTAAATATCTCAATGGCTCTATGGTTTATTTTAAAGAATTGGGTAAAGTATTTCAGCTTATTTTACTTTGGAAAATCATTAAGGGATTTTAAAAGAAGAAAATTATTTCCGTTATTAATAGCACACATTTCACTTTCTATGTCTCTATTAAAAAAGTGATAGAAAATGAAGCTGTGACATAAGTTTATGCTGAAGTACCAGTTAATGGAATAGACCACCTAATTTTTACACACAGCTATTAATGGGGTTTATCCTTACCCTGATACTGCTACTCATATTTGGCAGACTGCCTTGAATAGAAACATGCTTTCATTGTGATTTTTTTGTCAATCAGTTCCCCTAAAACCACTGTGGTAACAGTACTATTCCCATTCTAGAGAAGAAAATCTTAACCACAAAAAATTAAGTTGCTCAGGAACATGTAGACGGCAAGGAGCAGGGCAAACACACTCTACAGAGCCTGTGCTCTTCATGGCTAGGCTAGTCTGGCTCTCCCGCCCATGTGATCCATCCACATAATGATAGAACAGGGATGAGTTTGTGCTTCAGGAAAAGCCAGTGCTTCAGCAATGAAAACAAAGTCAATAGAACTACATGCCTGGACATGGATTCTTCTTACAAATACAATGCTGAGTGAAAGAAGCTAGGCACGGGGTGTTTGCCATGTGATTCCAAGATTAGTACATGATGTAAAAGCAAGAGCATTTGCTCTGAGTGTGTAACAGGAAGGGGACATAATGGAACTTTCGACGGTTTGATTTTTAGCTAGTTACACATGCGTGTACATTCAATGAAAAGTCAAACAACATTTGTGAACTTTTCTATGATTATGTTACACTTGAATTAAAAATATCTTTAACAAAAGGGAAGAGTACATTTTCCTCCATCTGATCACAGAAAGCATGTTTTTTCTTTTGTTTTGTTTTTCTTTACTGGCTTTTAGAAAATTGAAGCTACCATTAATAGTCTCTGATACTGAGTACATGTATCATCATCTTTTGTATATCTATTTCTTATTCAATTCCACTTCGTCTAATTCTGTTTATTGTCTTTCTTTTGTCTGTTTCTATGAATGGAAATTGAAAAACCAAAATGTACTGAAAGGATCGGCAGTCAGATATCATATATAAATATTGCCTATTAATAAGTACTTAGACAACCTTCATGAATAACTTTTTTTTCTTTTTGAGTTTTCTTGACACAGATCCATGTATTCTGGTATAAGCAGAAAATCTGAAAAAATCATAAATTAGATTTTATATTTTCTTTATTGGACATCTCACATATCAATCTTAACAATGAATACTGAGAGACATGAAATAATTAGACCTTGTTTCTATGAATAGAACCTTGGATAAAGGATCCCTGTTCTAGGCATTTCTTTTAAATCTTATCCTTGAAATTCTCAAAACACTTTATCTGACCTCTTATAGTATTGTTGAAATATTTTTATCCATTTGCCACCGGGCAATGAGTTCAAAGACTGGGTTATTTCTAAAAGATTATAGTGTCTGGAAATTATCTGATTTTCAATATATGCCTGGTGTCTACACTGCCACCCCTGCTCTCAAATGTAAAGCATCTTTGCATTACTGAGAGGTCTCTGCAAAACCTTGGGACCCACATTCTTTAAGAATTCTGGTACGGCATCCTATTATAGTAATATATTATAGTGGCATCAGGCACTTTACAAATGAGTAAGTGGATGGATGATGACTTTTCTGGTAAGACCATGTTATTGACAGTTCTATGACTTTCAGCCACCTTTTCTTCTCTCCTATTTTGTTAGTATCACGATCTATAATCAGTAGTGTTTGTAATATCACTAAGTATCTTCTGGAAATATTTCAAAACACTCACTCACTACAACTTAATAGTATCAAAATAATGAAAGATAACAATAACAAGTATTCAAGTCTCAAAATTTATCATTTTTCCCAACAAGAAAGAGGACTTAAATGACCTGCTGCATAGTTTATTCCATTCTCCCATTAGCTAAATAGCCAGAAAATCGTATGCAATCTAGTGTTCAGTCTGACAAGGAAATGTAGATTATCAACTGCTTCTAAAACAGAGCACTTGGGCTTCAACTAGATTAAGAAATGTTACTATTTGTCAAAAATTATAGAGAAACCATTATTTTATATTACAAACTTCAATGTTTTGAAAACCAGTAGTGGTAGTGGACATTATCTTTTGACATTTATAGAAAATATGTAACTCTGTCTAAATCTTTTTAAACACTCTATGCCAGATATAGATGACAGCACAGAATGCTTGGCTGTACTTGTCGTAAATACTCTAGGATATTTATGGCATCCTTACTATTTGAAAAAAAATTTTCTGTTGTGGCAGAGGGGAGCGGGGACAGAATCAAATACTCTAGGGAATGGAAGATTTAAAAAATTAATTCTGATTTTTGTTCATTCCACTTAATGGGATGGGGGTAAGGGGACACAAATTGGTATGCATTATTTTAGAGCTTTGTAGGGAAATTTGAATTTATACACTATTGAACAGTTTCTGTCACTGCAGATAGACATTACCTTAAATTATTATTTCATAGCAGATAAAAATACAGACAACTTAACATTAGCTTTTGAACACTACTAAAGCTAGCATTAGTCAATAATCTTTGTAAAACAGGTAACTATTAACTCTTTGGTTTTTTCTTGTCTGAAACTGTCAGTAAAAATTGTACCTATCTGGTGTGGTTATTATGATATCTAATGAGTTAATACAGTGTTTGTAAAGATGCCAAACATGCTGCTCATAAATATTAAAACCTCATGAATAAAACCTATTATTATGACTAGCTCAGGAACCACTGTTCTATTTCAGTAAAATATATTTATAGAGCATTCAAATTATAGATAGGGTAGATGAATGGTGATTGTATTCGCAATAATGACTCACAATCAGAAATCAAAAACCAAAAATCAAAAAGGCGAATTTGGTTTCATATTTTGATAGACCTATTTCGTTGAAAACATAAACACTTTCTTCACTCTCAGTTCTCAGAACCCACCTGGCCCTCCACTGGTACCAATGTAGGAGGAAAAAATGGAGTGGAGTGGCTGTCAGGGGTTGATGCTTTCTCCAGCTTGGCCTCTGTCACAGTGAGTGGCAAAAGCCTGGCCTTATCTTTTACATGTTAGGTGTTTTCTTAACAAACCACCCCAACACCTGGCAGCTCAGCTCTTTCCCGCTCAGTGGAACTCCTGACAAATAATGCTCCTGTAAATGGCATTAGATGACTCAAGAAATGGCACTAGTGACAATGGACACTGATATTAAAGTACATCCTAAAAGCTTAGACAAGATGTTTCATTAAAGAAAATTAGAGAAAAGCAATATTTCTAAATATGTGAGTTTAAATATACATGTATTTATATAAATATGTTTGTGTCCCTGAAAATTTATTCAAGGTTTTTACATCTTCTTTGTTGGAAAAACAACAGATAATATATTTGAGGTTGATTTGATTTTCATATTAATGTGCTCTTCTCTTGTGTGCAGAAGTAGCTAAATAATAAAAGAGTCACAAGGAAAACAACTAGGAAATGTTTTTATTTTATCTTTAAAAAAGATAAGCAAGGACCTCAATTCTCATAATGTCTCTGACCAATAATTGATCACTGTCATTGTGAGGGATGCCATCAGGAGGAAGGTATTAAAGAGAACATGGGTCCTAAATTTTCAAAAGCCAACATTCTAGAGGGGAGGAACCAAAATTCAGACATATATGTAATTCAGTGCAATATAAATATAAACAAGGCCTGACACGGTTGCTCCTGCCTTTAATCGAAGCACTTTGAGAGACCGAGGCACAAGGTCAGGAGTTCGAGACCAGCCTGGCCAATATGTTGAAACCTCATCTCTACTAAAAATTCAAAAATTAGCTGGGGGTGGTGGTGTATGCCTGTAGTCCCAGCTACTCAGGAGGCTGAGGCAGAAGATCTCTTGAACCCCGGAAGTGAAGGTTGCAGTGAGCCAAGATTGCATCACTGCACTCCAGCCGGGGTGACAAAGCAAGACTCCATCTAAAAAATAAAAATAAAAATAAACAAATAAACAAATACTGTGGGAAAATAGATAAAAGGAGACTTAGATTGTGATGATTCGTGTTAGAAATTGCTTTTCAAAGGAACTAATATTAGATTGGGGCCGTGAAAGGTGCAAGGAAGTTAGCCAGTAGTCAGGTAGGAAAATAAACAAAGGAATTTCTGGTCGAAGGCAGAATACAAATCTTCAGAAATTCAGTGAACACACACACACACACATAAATATAAACTTTTTTTTGGTCGACTTTCATTTCTTTATATTTTTAAAATTTCTGTCACCCATTCCTTTATAAAATGTCTAAACTTTACCAGTTCAGTGTGCTGGGGTCTAGAAGCACAGTACTAGACTATACAAATTAAATCTATTTTAAGAGTTATAAACTGTAATATATTTATATTTGTTTATGCATGTATGTGTCCATACACATACATATATATGTGTGAATATATATACATCTTTTATACACTCATATATTATAAACATACAAAGAGACCATATATATACACACATATACAGTCTTTAAGAAGGTGATAAGCACAAACTTAAGAGAAAAAATGGACCTCTCTCTGAGAGATGATTGTTCCAGATATACAGACACAAGGGCAATGGTTTCGAGGGAGGAAGATCTTTGCTGTATTTAACTGATAAAAAGGTAGTATTGATGGAGTACCATGGAACAGAGGAAGTGATATCAGAGAAGATATAACAGAGTAAGCCAAAACAAGGCCTTGGATGTTAGAGTAAGCACATTGGAATGGCATCGAATTTGTGTGTTGAGCAAGGATTACTTGGACTCTGTATGGAAAATATATTCCAAAAGAGGAAGAAAGGAAGTAGGAGGTTCCTACTTCCTACCTAGGGGAGGTTATCATAGTAATTTACATCAAAAGTTAAAATGATGAGGTTTTGGAATAAAATGGTGGCAACAGAAAGTGATAAAGTATTTTAATTAATAATATGTATTGAAATCAAGCCCACGGTGCATTAAGATACATTTGTTTTTCAGATGTGAAGGAAGGAGAGAAATGGAAATTGATTCCACCTTTCTGATGTGAACAACTGGAATACACATTTTTTATTTCTCTTATGGAGAATGCCTGGGGAAGAGCAGAATCTAAGGCATTCTGAGAGAATGGAACTCTGAATTACAGAGGGAGAGTAACAAGAAAAGAATTTATGATTAGGCCTATTATATAAATAATATATCACAACATGCTGAGAAATTTTGGTGACATGAAGGATTTTTTTTTTTTTTGCTCTTTTTTTTTATGAAAGAGAGAAAGGAAGAGGAAGAGATTTTAGAAAAAGAGAGAAAAGGAGAAAGAAAGAAACTGCAAAAGAAAGAAAAATATGAAAGAGAAAGAAAGAGGAAGAGATTTTAGAAAAATAGAGAAAAGGAGAAAGAAAGACACAGCAAAGAATGAAAGAAAGAAAGAGGAAGAGAAAGAGGGAGAGAGAATGGGATTCTTGTTTTATTGCCCAGGCTAGAATACAGTCTAAAAATGGGTATTAAAAACCTCTTTTATGCCATTAATTGTGTTTAACAATGGAGACATGAAGGAATAGGGGATGAAAATAACAAATAATCAGCCAACCAATATTTTATTTAAACCTGTGAAATGCTATGCAATTGCTGGGGAGTGATTTACTTCCAGTTATGTGGTCACTTTTAAAATAGGTATGATGTGATACTGAGAAAAATG
>CAUYQU010005230.1:0-43675 GCA_963574635.1 Cheracebus regulus
TGATCCACCCGCCTTGGCCTCCAAAGTGCTGGGATTACAGGCGTGAGCCACCGCGCCCGGCTGCCTATGGGATGTTAACGGAGGCCAATGTGGCTGAAGTGGAGTGACCTGGTATTGGTGGTATAGTGACGTCAGATGCAAGAAAAAGATTAGGCTGGGTGTGGTGGCTCACACCTATAATCTCAGCTTTTTGGGAAGCTGAGGCAGGAGAATCATTTGAGGCCAGGTGTTCAAGACCAGCCTGGGCAACAAAGTGAGATCCTATCTCTACAAAAAAAAAAAAAAAAAAAAATCAGCCAGGTGTGGCAGCACACACCTGTGGTCCCAGCTACTCAGGAGGCTGAAGTGGGAGGATCACTTGAGCCCTAGGGATTGAGGTTGCAGTGAATCATGACTGCAGCACTTCATTCCAGCCTGAGCAACAGAGCAAGATTTTGTCTCCAAAAAAAAAAGAAAAGAAAAATATTAAATCAGAAGAGTAACAGGATTCAGATCATGTTGGCTTTATAGGTCATAATAAAGACCTTGGCTTCTATTACATATTAAATCTAAAAACCACTGAAGAGGGCTTTTTTTTTGAGACAGGGTCTCACTCTGTCACCCTGGTTGGTGTGCAGTGGCTCGATTACAGCTCACTGCAGCCTCAACCTCCTAGTCTCAAGTGATCCTCACAACTCAGCATCCAGAGTAGCTGGGGCATGGGGCAGAGGCCACTACACCTAGCTAAGTTTTGTATTTTTTGTAAAGACAGGATTTCAACATGTTGCCCATGCTGGTCTTAAATTCCTGAGCCCAAGTGATCTGCCTACTTTGGCTCCTAAAATGGGATTACAAGTGTTAGCCACTGCACCCAGCCACCACTGAAGAGTTTTGAGCAAAATGGAGATAATATCTAACTCTCATTTTGACAAAACCACTCTAGCTATTGTTTTGAAAAAGGAGAAACAGAAAGGCAGTGATATGGTTTGGCTGTGTCCCACCCAAATTTCACCTTGAATTGTAATTCCCACAATTCCCATGTGTCATGGAAGGAACCTGGTGGCAGGAACCTGGTGGGAAGTGATTGAATTACGGGGGTGGATCTTTCCTGCACTGTTCTCATGATAGTGAATAAGTCTCATGAGATCTGATGGTTTTTAAAAGGGGAGTTTCCCTGTACAAGCTCTCTTGTCTGCCACCACATGAGATATGCCTTTCACCTTCTGCCAATTGTGAGGACTCCCCAGACATGTGGAACTGCAAGTCCAATAAACACTTTTCTTTTGTAAATTGCCCTATCTCAGGTATGTCTTTATCAGCAGCATGAAAACCAACTAATACTGACAGCTAAGCATCTATTGAATGGTCGGGTGCAGTGACCCACACCTGTAATCCCAGCACTTTGAGAGGCCGAGGCGGGCAGATCAAGAGGTCAAGAGATAGAGACCATCCTAGCCAACATGGTAAAATCCCATCTCTACTAAAAATACAAAAAATTAGCTAGGTGTGGTGGCATGCACCTGTAGTCCCAGCTACTCAGGAGGCTGAGGCAGAAGAATCACCTGAACCCAGAGGGCAGAGGTTGCAGTGAGCCAAGATAGCACCACTGCACTCCAGCCTGGCAACAGAGTGAGACTCCATCTCAAAAAAAACAAAAACAAAAACAAAGAACCTATTGCAATAATCTATTAACATACAAGACGATGGTGGCCTAGAACAGGAGGAGGCAGTGGGATAGTGAGAAGGGTAGAATAGATGACAGTACGAGAAAAAGAGAAGCCAAGGATGAATCTCGGAAGGACAGAACTGCCATGAACTGTTACAGGAAGGATCTTGAGAGGAGTAGGAATTCTGAAGATGTTGAGTTTGAGGCGCCTTATGAGACATCCCAGTGGAAACGCCCAAAAAACAGTCATCAGCATACACATAATGAGCCATGAGATCAGATGAGATTACCAAGCGAGTGAGTGTGTAGAAAGGGAAATGATCCAGGGGCTGAGTCCTAGAGCAGTCCAAGGTTAAAAAGTAAGAGGTTAGGGGACAGTCACTGAAAAGAAGACAGCAGATAGAAAGCTGCAATGCAACATCAGGAAAAATAATAAGGATGGGAAATATGGAAAAGATTGAATTACTAAAGGTTGAAACTAGATAATTTCTCAGATTATAACTTTATCAGGAACAAGCAAAAGGCTAAGAATTGTATCCTAAGTACTAAAAATAGGCCAGCTGTGGCAGCTCATGCCTGTAATCTCAGCATTTTGGGAGGCCAAGGTCAGTGGACTACTTAAGCTCAGGAGTTCGAGACCAGCCTGAGCAACATGTGAAACTCCATCTCTACAAAAAATACAAAAATTAGCCGGGCATGGTGGTGCACTCCTATAGTCCCAGCTACTCAGGAGGCTGAGGTGGGAGGATTGCTTGAGCTTGGAAGGTCAAGGCTGCAGTGAGCAGTGTTTGCTCCACTGTACTCAAGCCTGGGTGACAAAGTGAAGACCCTGTCTCAAAACAAAACAAAAACAAACAAAAAAACCCCAAACCATATTCAGTGCCAAATGCCAAAGCCCAAATAGATACTATAAATAAGAACATACAGTCTGGGCGCGGTAGCTCATGCCTATAATCCCAGTACTTTGGGAGGCGGAGGTGGGTGGATCACTTGAGGTCAGGAGTTCAAGACCAGCCTGGCCAACATGGTGAAATCTCATCTCTACTAAAAATACAAAAAATTTGCCGGGTGTGGTAATGCAATCTGGCTACTTGGGAGGCTGAGGCAGAGGCAGAATTGCTTGAGCCTGAGAGACGGAAGTTGCAGTGGGCTGAGATTGCCCCACTACTTTCCAGTCTCGATGACAGAGCAACACTCCACCTCAAAAAAAGAACACATATATACTTACATATTTCTCCACCATTTACTCTTTGGTCTGTGGTTTAACAATGTTGAATCTACCTAGCAGTTGCTTCTATGACTAAATGAATAAATGATATTTCTGATATCACAATGATTACACATTGTTCTAAAATAATGGGGTAACAACTGTGAAAAGGGGAAGAGTAAAACAATAAAACAATGAAATATATACAAAATAGAACTACAGAAATAAAAGGCAGAAATGAATGAAAGCAACCAGTTTAAAAATCAAGTCAGGAGAGGAGAATAAAACATATTATTTCTTCAAGGCTATTTATTTATTTATTGAGACAGAGTCTAGCTCTGTTGCACAGTGATCTCAGTTCACAGCAACCTCCGCCTCCCAGTTTCAAGCAATTCTCCTGCCTCAGCCTCCTGAGTAGCTGGGACTATAGGCACGTGCCACCACGCCTGGCTAATGTTTTGTATTTTTAGTAGACACAGGGTTTCACTATGTTAGCCAGGCTGGTCTCCATCTCCTGGCCTTGTGATCCACCCGCCTCGGACTCCGAAAGTGCTGGGATTACAGGTATGAGCCACCGTGCCCGGCCTCAAGGCTTATGTCGATTCTTATGAAACCTCAAATTCCCACAATCCTAAAACACATATTTAAATAAAAAACCAATTTTTTTAAATGACACATTTGTTTCAGTGGGAAAAGAAAAAGATTTTTTTTTCCAACTGAACAGTAACACATGTATCTAAATATAAAGACAGCTACAAAATACACGTTTTATTGTTTTTTTTTTTTTTTTGAGATGGAGTCTCTGTCACCAGGCTGGAGGGCAGTGGCACGATCTCAGTTCACTGCAACCTCTGCCTCACAGATTCATGCAATTCTCCTGCCTCAGCCTCCTGAGCAGCTGGGATTACAGGCACACACCACCACACTCAGCTATTTTTTTTTATAAAGATGGGGTTTCACCATGTTGGCCAGGATGTTCTCCATCTCTTGACCTCATGATCCACCCACCTCGGCCTCCCAAAGTGCTGGGATTACAGGTGTGAGTCACTGTGCCTGGCCTGTTTTATTATTTTAAGAAAAAAGTATAAACTCACTAGATAAAATTTAGAATATAAGAAAACTAATTCTATCCCCTATTGGAAACTATTGTTCAACCATTTCAAAGCCTAGCTCTCAGAAAGGATTTTTACCAACTTCTAAAAGAACTGAGAGGAAAGAAAAACTTGGCAGTATTCCTAAATGAATGTTCAAACTCTAAAGTTTCACCTTTCTTTTCAGAGTTAGGAAGTGACATTTTACCCACAGGAATAAAAGTATATTTGGTTATAGGTGGGGTTGTTTCAAGAGTCACAAATGCCATACATGTAATAAACACTTGTTTTCCCATGGGGAGGTGCAATAGGAAAACAGGTTTTAGCTTTACCTGTTGAAGCAAATATTTGAACTGCACACTGTAGATTAATGAATGCTACTGGAGAAGTAAAATAAGGAAGTCTGGAGCGAGGGAACCACCACCCATTGTCCTAACACATGCACATTTCTATTGCTTTCTTGTCTTGAAGGCATATACATTGCCCAAATAGACTAGATTCTAACACAATTTCTACTTTAGTCTAGACACTGTACTAGCTCCTACTTCTCTAAGTTGTTACATCTGCAGAATTTGATGGGACACTCAATTCACAAAGTAATAAAAATAATAATGTACAATAAGTCTCTTTACAATTACCTTACTGTGTATTGTTTTAATTTCATATACATAATAAACAGGCAGTTCTGCTTCAGAGATGTTACATATCAGCAACTGTCCTACTAATAAATGCAATTTGGCAATATGTAAATAGAATTAAAATGTGTGAAGAAAACCAGAACATATCACTCCACAATATGCCTCTTTGACATAGAAATTATTTTTGAGAGGCGAGACATGGTGGCTCATGCCTGTAATCCCAGCTACTTGGGAGGCTGAGGCATTAGAATCGCTTCAACCCGGGAGGCAGAGGTTGCAGTGAGCTGAGATTGCGCCACTACACTCCAGCCTGGGCGACAGAGCAAGACTCTGTCTCAAGAAAAAAAGAAAAGAAAAAAAAGAAAGAAATTATTTTTGAGTTGTAGACAATCAGGAAGTACTAAACAGAAGAAAAGCTCTCTCTATTCCCCCCTCTTTTCTGCCTTAAGGTAAAATATAACTTCTCCTTTACACACAACTCTACAGACTTAATGGCCCAAAGACAGCACCAGAGGAGTCTGCAAACAAACCTTACTCCATTAGTTTCCTCCCAAATATTTACCTTCCCAGTTTCCTATCCTTGGAAGCCTAAAATCTCTTTTCTGTGTTCCGCCTTTTTTCTATAAATGTATTGTTCTTTGTTGAAGATGCTACATAAGCCATAGTTTTGAGCCATTGCTTTGAGTTACTCTGCATTGAGGTTTCTCCCGTGTGATGTATGCCACACACATTAATAAACTTGCTTTTCCCTTGTTAATCTGTCTTTTGTTTCGGTTTTTTATTTTGAAACAGAGTTTCGCTCTTGTTGCCCAGGCTGGAGTGCAATGGCGTGATCTTGGCTCACCACAAGCTTGCCTGCCAGTTTCAATCGATTCTCCTGCCTTGGCCTCCCACATAGCTGGGATTATAGGCATGAACCACCACACCCAGCTAATTTTGTATTTTTAGTAGAGATGGGGTTTCTCCATGTTGGTCAGGCTGGTCTGGAACTCCCAACCTCAGGTGACTGCCCGCCTTGGCCTCCCAAAGTGCTGGGATTACAGGTGTGAGCCACCACACCCCACAATCTATCCTTTGTTATAGGGAATCTCAGCAAAGAACTCTGAGGTTGAAGAAAAAATCATTTGTCCTCCCCAACACATGCACACAAAGAATGTTTGTTCAAGTGTTGTTTATAATACCAAAAAATATATCAGCAACCTGATTCCAGTAAAAGGAAACCATTTACACACTGGTGCTTCCCCACAATGAATTATTATTTAATCAATAATTTTTTTTTTTTTGAGACAGCATCTCACTTTGTCAACCAGGCTGGAGTGCAGTGGCATGATCACAGCTCACTGCAGCCTCAAACTTCTGGGCTCAAGTGATCCTTCTGCTTCAGTCTCCCGAGTAGCTGGGACTACAGAAGCATGCCACCATGCCTGGCTCAATAAATAGTATGATAAATATATGTTGATATTTGATAAGTAGTGAAAAGTAACACATGCAATGTGATCCCATTTCTGTAAGTTTATATGACATCTAATTATGCCAGGCCTCACCATCCTGTGAATGTCATACTTTCCTTCTTATTCTGGTACAAGACTGGAATGGTTTAAATACTATTTTACTAGTTCCCCTTAAAGCATCTCTCAAAATATTTGAGTATCCTGAAAAAAGATGTGTCACATAATGGCTACCAAGTCTGTCACCTACATACACCATGCAGGATCCATCTTCCTACAGATTCTCACTTTATCGTCACTACTGCCCACAAAGCCATGTGGAGAAGCTTCTCCACTGCCAGATTCCCTGATGGGCATGTGAATGTCAGAGCCAAAGGAATGAACTCCACAGGCACCCAAAGTTTCCACATATGGGAAGAATGGCCTCCTCCCCTAAGAAGTTCTCAAGTGGCTGGGCATGGTGGCTCACGCCTGTAATTCCAGCACTTTGGGAGGCCACAGCAGGAGGATCACTTGATTCCAGGAGTTTGAGACATGGGTGAGTAACATGGGAAGACCCTGAGTCTACAAAAAATTCTAAATTAGCCGTGCATGGTGGTGCATCCCTGTAGTACGGGATCACTTGAGCCTGGGAGGTTGAGGCTGCAGTGAGCCATGATTGCACCATTGCACTCAGCGTGGGGGAAAAAGCAAGATACTGTCTCCTGAAAAAAAAAAAAAAAAAGAATTCTCAAGCCTGCTACCAGATGCAAACAGATGCTAGGAAGAGGGTGAATGGTTTGGGCAAGCAGCTTTGATGTTCCAGTTACACCTGCCCAAAGTGCCCTATTATAGATATACTTGCCAAGAAAAAAGACTAGGACATACTTGAATTTGTCAACACTGGTTATCTTTAAGTATTCTGGAAGTTCTTCTTTTTCCTTTTTTTTTTTGTGAGACAGGGTCTTACTCTGAGTGCAATGGTGTGATCACAGTTCAATGCAGCCTCAACCTCTCCCTACTCATGTGATTCTCCCACCTCAGCCTCTAGAATAGTTGGGGCTGCAGGCATGCACCACCATGCCCCTCTAATTTTTGTATTTTTTGTAGAGACAGGGTTTCCCCATATTGCCCAGGGTAATCTCAAACTCCTGGACTCAAGCAATCTGCTGACCTCAGCTTCCCAAAGTGCTGGGATTATAGGCATGAGCCACCGCACCCAGCCTTTTTTTTTTTTTTTTTTTCTTATTTTATAATTTTCTGCAATAAACAGGATTTTGAGGCATGAAAAAAATTTTAACTTAAAAAATAAAACAGTCAAGTAGCAAATACATACTGAGAACCATTTCCTTATTAAAGAGCAAACCATGAGAATAATTTCTTTCTTTTGTGTGTATTTGTTATTCATTTTGTTGTTGTAACCACCATAACAGGCAATGTTAGGAATAACTTCTGACAAATATTCACAGGCATCTGGCTCTGATTCCACCCCCAATACCATCCCTCTTCCTGTCCCAGTGGTACTTACATTCCTGAAGACATTCTGTGTCTGTGCAGTAGGATTGGGACTGCCGTAACTACAGTGAATAAGAAAGGAAAGTTAGGTATTAGACTTAAACAAAAGTGGACAATAATTACTAAAAAGATCATGTTTTGGCCAGGTGCAGTGGCTCACACCTGTGATCCAGCACTTTTGGAAACAGAGGCAGGTAGATTGCTTGAGCTCAGGAATTCGAGACCAGCCTGGGCAACATAGCAAGACCCTGTGTCTATAAAAAATGCAAAAATTAGCCAGGTGTGGTGGTGTGTGTCTGTAGTCCCAGCTATTAGGGAGGCTGAGGCAAGAGGATCATTTGAGTCTGGGAGGTGGAGGTTGCAGTAAGCCAAGATAGCACCACTGGATCTCCAGCCTGGATGACACAGTGAGAGCTTGTCTTTTAAAAAAAAAGTTCTGTTTTGTTTTTTGAGACAGGGTCTCGCTCTGTTGCCTAGACTGGAGTGCAGTGGTACAATTCTAGCTCACTGTAGCTTCAAATTCCTGTGCTCAAGCAATCCTCCTGCCTAAGCCTCCTGAGTAGCTGGTACTATAGGTGTGTGCCACCATGCCTGGGTAATTTTTTAAAGATTATTTTGTAGAGATGGGATCCTACTATGTTGATCAGTCTAGTCATGAACCCTGTTTTGATTGTTATTTTTATTGTATTATTATTATTATTTGAGTTTCACTCTTGTTGCCCAGGCTGGAGTGCAATGGCACAATCTCAGCTCACTGCAACCTCTGCCTCCCAGGTTCATGTGATTCTCCAGCCTCAGCCTCCCAAGTAGCTGGGATTACAGGCACCCACCACCACTACACCCAGCTAATTCTGTGTATTTTTAGTAGAGACGGGGTTTCACCATGTTGGCCAGGCTGATCTTGAACCCCTGACCTCAGGTGATCTACTTGCTTTGGCCTCCCAAAGTGCTGGGATTACAGGCGTGAGCCACTGCACCTGGCCCCATGTTTTGGTTTTTAATGAATGCTGTCACAGAATGTATCTTCAAAATCATACACAAACACAGAATACGCTGAGAGGCTGTCTACTTTTTTTCCTACCCCAAATAATTTTCAAATATATTGTGATCTGTTGCAATTCACCCATATCTTTTTTTATTTTTTGAGATGGAGTCTCGCACTGTTGCCCAGGCTATAGTGTAGTGGCGTAACCTCAGCTCACTGCAATCTCCACCTCCTGGGTTCAAGCAATTCTCCTGCCTCAGCCTCCCAAGTAGCTGGGACTACAGGTGTGTGCCACCGGGGCCAGCTAATTTTTTTGTATTTTTCGTAGAGACGGGGTTTCACCATGTTGGCCAGGATGGTCTTGATCTCCTGACTTCATGATCCACCTGCCTTGGCCTCCCAAAGTACTAGGATTACAGGCATGAGCCATTGCCCCTGGCCCACCTGTTTCAATAATTAAAAAAAAGTCACCCGTGACACAAATTCTTGCTGCCAATATATAATTAGGCATCCCAAAGGAAAAGTGCTAAACTGTAGAGAACTAAGAGTAAACCTTTGTTAAAGAGATTTTTCTTCTCACTGAAAATCAGAAGCAGATAAAGAAAAAAAATATATAGAATGTAGAAAATGCATCTCTGAAAGGGAGTATAAAGAATCAATGGTTGGCTAGACAAGAAACTAATGGCCGGGTGCGGTGGCTCACACTTGTAATCCCAGCACTTTGAGAGGCCAAGGTGGGAGGATCACCTGAGGTCAGGAGTTCAAGACCAGCCTGACCAACATGGAGAAACCCCGTCTCTATTAAAAAAAAGAAAAGAAACTAATAAAAGGAGTTACCACAAGGAGTGAAGTTATGATGGAGGAGTAGAGAAGAGTAACACAAATAGGAGCTAAATTTTTCAATATTTTTCTATATATTTTAGAATCATGTGATTATCAATTTTAAAGAGAAAATTAAAAAAGAAAAGGCCCATATATCTATATTATAAGCCATCCTTTTATGAGCATATAGCCTATGCTGAAGCCTTTTAGGATGTTTAAAAATGAAAATCTCATAAACCTTAAAATAGAGATGAATAAATAGTAAAGAGAATGCAGGGTATGTAACTTTCCAGTTTAGTCTCATTACTAACTACACCCTGTCCATTAAAGTAGTAACACAAACTTGCAATTGTTTGGGATGGCAACTATTGTGCAGTAGTCTTTAGCTGGTTCGGCATGGCTCTGCAGATTGACAGGCCTAGATTTAAAGTCTGGTTCTGCAACTTTCTAAGTTTCAAGACCTTGGGCAAGTAATTGAACACCTCTAAGCTTCAGTTTCCTCTTCTGGTAAAAGGGGATATAATATCACCTATATCTAAGAGTACTAGTGAGAATTAACATGGATAACAGATGGGAAATGCAGTAACCACTCAAGAAATGTTAGCTTTTATTACTGTGCCATACAAATTATGACCTCAATTAAACAGTTATTGGAAGTAACAAGTAAATGAATAATTTTGTAAATTATTCTCCAAGATAATCAGGCTTGCTTTGGTGTATACCACTAAAAGTAGTCCTGTTTGGAGCCAGGCACAGTGGCTTATGCCTGTAATCCCAGCACTTTGGGAAGCCGAGGCAGGAGGATTGCTTGAGCCTAGGAGTTTGAGACCAGCCTGAGCAACATGGCAGAACAATCATCACTACAAAAAAAAATAGAAAATTAGCTAGGCCTGGTGGGGCTAGACCTTGTCTCAAAACAAAAAATGTACATAAAGAACTCAGCTCATGGTCTATTGGATGTTTTCACATCATTGTAATATTATAGCTAATACCATGTGCTTAATTAAGAAAGTATCTTAACAGAACTCTAGTGCTTCCTAATGAGCATAACTTATTGTACATCATCCTAGAACTTATCTTTAATCTTCAATTTGGACTTTCTGCTTAAGAAGCAAAAAACCTTAAAAAGACCTTAGTCTTTGATATTTTGGATTTTAATATTGTTTATATTGTACATTTTTCTCTACACTGTCTGACAAAATGTTTTTTAAATATTTTATGCCTAAACATTTTATATTCTGCCACTAAAATTCAAATGTTTAAGTTCCTGCTCTATTAATGAGCAGAATTGCCCGTTTACAATGGAGTTTTATACAATTTGTCTCTTCACTTTAACCAGAACCTGAATTATATTTTTGTTTTTGCAGGCTACTTCATTATTATAACTTCTTATGATCATCAACTTAAAAGACACACGTACACACACATGAGAGAGAGAGAGAGAGAGAGAGATTTCCACTGGTTAACTAACTCAGTAGGTGTCTTCTTTTCTTCATTTCTTTTTTTTGAGACAGGGTCTTGCTCTGTCACCCAGAGCAGGCTGGAGTGCAGTGGTACAATCTGGGCTCACTGCAACCTCTGCACCCCCGCCCACCCCAACACCCGCTCCAAGCTCAAGTGACGATCCTCAGCCTCCCAAGCAGCTGGAACTACAGGTGTGCACCATCACACCTGGCTGTTTCAGTAGAGACGGGGTTTCACCATTTGGCCCTTGCTGGTCTCAAGCAATTTACCTGCTTAGGCCTCCCAAAGTGTTAAGATTATAGGCATGAGCCACTACGCCAGCAAGTGTCTTTTCTTAGATAAACTATATAACCAACATATTGGAAGAACAGTACCCTCTGAGACCTAAAGTTCATTATCACTTTGCCTACAGTGTCTGTGTTGCTCTTGCTTCCCCTGTAACTTGTATTTAACTGGCTCTTTTCTTTGCAGCAAATAGTTCCTAAGAGAAAAAACAGGAGGAAGTGGATTGTTTTTGAATATGAAAAGGTCTTGGCCGGGGTGGTAGCTTACATTGTAATCCCAGCACTTTGGGAGACCAAGGCAGGTGGCTCACTTGAGATCAGGAGTTCCAGACCAGTCTGGCCAACACGGTGAAACCCCGTCTCAACTAAAAATATAAAAATTAGCTGTAATCCCAGCTACTCAGGAAGCTGAGGCAGGAGAATTGCTTGATCCCAGTAGGCAGAGTTTGCAGTGAGCCAAGATCTCGCCACCGCATTCCAGCCTGAGCGAGAGTAAGACACTGTTTCAAAAAAAAAAAAAAAAAGACAATAAACAGGCTAGGAGCAGTGGCTCACACCAGTAATCCCCAACATTTTGAGAGGCCTAGGTGGGCAAATTGCTTGAGTTCACGAGTTCAAGACCAGCCTGGACAACAAAGGGAGACTGTCTCTACAAAAAATACAAAAATTAGCAGGGTGTGGTGGCACATGTCTATAGTCACAGGTGCTTGGGAGGCTGAGGTGGGAAATGCCTTGAACCCAGGAGGCAAAGCTTGCAGTTGCAGTAAACCAAGATCATGCAACTGCATTCCAGCTGGGGCAACCGAGCAGGGGCTGGTCTTGAAAAAAAAAAAGAAAAAAGAAAAAAAAAATTTTAAGACTACAATTAAGCAGGTTAAAGGCAAACTAAATATTGTTTGAATGTCTAACACTAATACATTGGGCAAGTTGAGCAACCACTCCAGATTTTCTCATTCTGAATTTGAGTTTACTTTATTGAACCATAAATGATGCAATTCAGTGTCATTAAAGAGGTAACAGAGATTATGCTCGGCCCGATGGCTCATGCCTGTAATCCCAGCACTTTGGGAGGCCGAGGTGGGCAGATCATCTGAAGTTGGGAGTTCAAGACTAGCCTGACCAACATGGAGAAACCTCATCTCTACTAAAAATACAAAAAATTAGCTGCACGTGGTAGCACATGCCTGTAATCTCACCTACTCAGGAGACTGAGGCAGGAGCATCGCTTGAACCCAGGAGGCAGAGGTTGTGGTCAGCCAAGATTGCACCACTGCACTTCAGCCTGGGCAACAAGAGTGAAACTCCATCTCAAAAAAATAAATAAATAAAAAGGGATAACAGAGATTATGGCTAATGTATAGCCATACCCTTATGAAAGTTTATTTCAATTGTATATAAAAGTATATAAGTGCCTAGAAATGTGACTGCAAAGTCGAAAAATTTCATGTGACCTCTGGCAAAACAAGTAATAGCGGCCATGACATGGGATAGATGAGTGGGGGCAATAGAAAGGGAAATGTTTACATTTTGCTCCATATTTCTACATTATTTCAAGCTTTCATGGTCTAGCTATTCACATATTACTTCTATTATTAAAAGAAAAGACAGTATTCTGATACTATGACACTACTAAAAAGAAGCCTGACTTTGATTTGCTAATATCAAAAGATTGAAGTGAAGATGTATGAAGTGGGAAAAAAAAGTTGCAGAAATGTATTGCCCTGCAAGGCTCCAGGTGGCACCAACCCCAAGGCTTTCATGACCAAAAAGCTTTGGGCAGAGGCCAACTGGCATGCTGATACAGAAGGGACACTCTGCCTCTTTTGAAACCAAAGAAGCAGCCCTGATGATCTCTCAATCACTGTAAAGGTCACTCTTCCCTTGTCATGAAGAATAATGTCCAGATCATTCTTGCCTTGTCTTGAAGAATAATGTACACATAGCCCTATGGTCTTGTCCTGTAAAATAAAAGAACTCCAACATCTATTCTCCTTCATTCTATCCAGTCACCTTTCTTTTCGTTCAAACTGGCAGTTTCCTGCTGGGGTTGGTGATTGATTCTGCAGTTCACACCCATACAAATCTAATCAAGTGGTTAGTCTACCATACCTTTAGTGTTCTCTTGTGAACTTCTTACCTTTTGTGATGTGAACAGGCAGAAAATTTTCCAAATCTTTAAGTTGTGGTTCCTTTTTGCTTAATAATTCCATCTTCAGCTGGTTTCTCTCTTTTCAATTTTTACCATAACCAGTCAGGAGGAACCAAGCCACTCCTTCAACATTTTGCTTAGAAATCTCCTCAACTAAATATCCAATTTTATCACTCACAAATTCTACCTCCCATCTAGAAAACACTAGAACACAAACATAATTCAGCTGAGTTCTTTGCTACTTTGTAACAAAGATTGCCTTTCTCCACTGTCCAGTAATGTTCTTCATTTATCAGAATGGCCTTTATTTTCTACTAAAATTCTGTACATGATTATTTATGTATTCTAAAAGATGGAAGCTTGCTCCACCATTCTCCTCTCTTCTTGCTGAGACCTCTCCAAAATCACCTTTAATGCCCTTATTTCTACCAACCGTCCCTCACAGCAACTATTAGCTTGTTCTAGCATGCACTTAAAAACTCTTCCAGCCCATATCCATTACACAGTTGCAAAGTCACGTCTCCATTTTTAGGTATTTGTTCTAGTAGCACCCCACTTCTTAGTAACAATTTTTTGTCTTAGCTCGGGCTGCAATAACAAATACTATGTGCCAGGCACCTTACACAACAATTTATTTCTGACAATTATAAAGGCTAGGAAATC
Source organism: Cheracebus regulus (assembly GCA_963574635.1). Taxonomy (NCBI): domain Eukaryota; kingdom Metazoa; phylum Chordata; class Mammalia; order Primates; family Pitheciidae; genus Cheracebus; species Cheracebus regulus. Next base: position 13,891 of record CAUYQU010005230.1, read on the forward strand.
CAAGATCAAAGTTCTAGCTGATTTGGTTCCTGGTACGGGTGCTTTATCTGGGTTGCAGATAGAGGTCTTCTTGCTACATCCTCACATGGTACAGAAGAGGATCATCTCTTTTACGTCTCTTCTAACATGGGCACTAATCCTATCACAAGAGCTCTACCCTCATGAACTCATTACCTTCCAAAGGTCCCACCTCCAAATACCAGCACATTGGGGATTAGGGATTCAACATATGACTTTTGGGAGGTACACAAACATTTAGTCCATGACATGTATATATACTATGATCCCTTCTATGTAAAACAAAAATATAAACTATATACATATATGCATATTAAATTTCTAGAAAGATGTATGTGTCTATCTCTATTTTCCAAAAACAGCCACAGCATTATTTCAAAGTCAAACATGCTCTTCTAGAATTTTGCCAGTCCCCATTGAGAAGTGAAATCTGGTCAGACCTCTGTGGCTCACGCCTGTAATCCCAACACTTTGGGAGGTCAAAGCAGGAGGATCGCTTGAGACCAGGCTATGGTCAAGCCACTGGACTCTATCCTGGGTGACAGAGCAAAACCCTGTCAAAAAAGAAAGGAGGAAGAAGGAAAAAGAAAGAAGGAAAGGAGGGAGAGGGAAATCTATCTGCCCTCCTTGAACCTGGACAGGCTTGTGACTGCTACACCCAAGAATATAAGAAACATGTTGTGACTTCTTAGACTAAGTTCTCTCCCTCCCCCATCTTCTCTTAGGAGAAATACTTTCCCTGGGAACCAAGTCACCATGCTTCAAGGAAGCCAACCACATGTAGGCATTCTAACTGACAATACTGGCTAAGGTTCTAGCCACTCACCAGTATCAACTATCAGTGAATAACCAAGCTTCCAGATACTTCCTGCCCTCAGCTTCTATGTCTTCCAACTAAGAAGGAAAATAATGATCAGCAGACAAGCCATGTGAATTCCAGACACTGTCAGCTTAATCAATGGTTGTTCTATGCCACTAAGTTTTGGGGCAATTTGTTATACAATAATAAGAATGTGAACAATATACAAGAAACTGTTGGCTGGGGGTAGTGGCTCATGCCTGTAATCTCAGCACTTTGGGAGGTCAAGAAGGGAAGACTGCTTGAGGCCACGAGTTTGAGACCAGCCTGGGCAACACAGAGAGACCCCATCTCTATTCTAAATAAATAAATAAAACATAACTTTACATCCTAAATACACAATTCAAAATTGGTAAGACCAATTGTATCAATAAGCACACAAAGAATGACTATCCAGTGCCTGGATATTGATTTTAAAAAAGGATTAAAGTTTGAAACAAAGTAGTCCACTGAAATTTCCTTAATGACTAAAATAAAACTCAAAAGTTAATCACATGATTAAAAAGGCTTTCATAGCAACATGAAAAATGCAAAATATTATTAAATTGAGGCTGGATGCGGTGGCTCATTCCTGTAATCCCAGCACTTTGGGAAGCCAAGATGGGTGGATCACCTGAGGTCAGGAGTTTGAGACCAGCCTGGCCAACATGGTGAAACCCTGTCTCTACTAAAAAGACAAAAATTAGCTGGGTGTGGTGGCACGTGCCTGTAATCCCACCTACTCCGGAGGCTGAGGCAGGAGAATCACTTGAACCCAAGAGGTGGAGGTTGCAGTGAGCCTAGATCATGCCACTGCACTCCATCCTGTTATAGAGTGAGACTTTGTCTCAAAAAAATAATTAAATTGAGGAAAATATACATATTCCACAGCATCTAAAAACATATTTCTTAAAGAGATCTGGGGAGACACAAACCAAATTCATCTGGGAAAGAAGGAAATAAAAACTAAGTATGGAGAAGAAGGGAGTTCAGCCCTACTTTTAATGTATTGGTATTTTTTGAAAGCACATATCCATATATTACTTATATAAATATTTTAAAAATAAAAAAATAACAAGTTAATATTTTACAAAAGTTTTAACATACCTAGCAAAAATACATTTGCTGCATAGAGAAGTATCTCAAAAAAAAATTTCCAGACACAGACATTTTTCTTCTAGGAAAGGTCCAACAGGCCTTGAAGTGATTTATCTAAGTACAGTAGACATCACAATTTACATGGCATTCAGGCCTATAAAAAGAAATCCAACCAAGGGCCTCCCAAATCACATGCTTTTACAGTACTATCATATAAAAACAAATTTATTTATTTATTTATTATTATTTTTTTGAGATGTAGTCTCACTATGTCACCCAGGCTGGAGTGCAATGGCATGATCTCTGCTCACTGTAACCTCTGCCTCTCGGGCTCAACAATTCTGCCTCAGCCTTCTAAGTAGCTGGAATTACAGGCACCCACCACCACATCCGGCTAATTTTTGTATTTTTTGTAGAGATGGGTTTTCACCACGTTGATGACGCTGGTTTCAAACTCCTGATCTCAAATGAGTCACCTGCCTCAGCCTCCCAAAGTGCTGGGATTACAGGTGCCTGGCCCAGCAACAAATTTCAATAAAGGTGTAGAAGTTTTAGTTATGCTGTTTAGATTAAGAGCTGAAATACAGAGCTCAACGATTAAAACACAAAAATAAAGAGGATTACCTGCATTCCAAAATCTTAGGTTCCAACAAAACAGAAAAACACATGAGCATAATCTAAGTTCACATTTCTAAATCCATCTGCTCTCTCTTTCTAGAATTCCCATCATTAATAGAAGAAACTATATACCAAGTGACAGCCAGCAAAGAACAACAGGAGAGCGTGAAGCCAGAAGCAAATTATTTCAATGGAAGAAAAATCCCCTCTCCAGGTTGTTTTCATGAGTATAAGGAAATGAGTTACTTTACATATATACATATACATAGACACACATATATATATAATTTAAATACAAATGAGTTACTTTTTAAAAGAAGAATACTAGGTGGCCAGGCGCGGTGGCTCATGCCTGTAATCCCAGCACTTCGGGAGGCCGAGGCAGGCAGATCACTAGATGAGGAGTTCGAGACCTGTCTGGCCAACATACTGAAACCCCATCTCTACTAAAAATGCAAAAAAACAGCCGGATGTGGTGGTATTTGCCTGTAATCCTAGCTACTTGAGAGGCTGAGGCCGAATTGCATGAACCCCAGAGGCGGAGGTTGCAGTGAGCTGAGATTGTGCCAAGGCACTTCAGTTTGGGTGACAGTACGATACTCCTTCTCAAAATAAAAAGAATACTAAAGCAGTTACAAGGAAATACCTAATTTTTCTTTTTCTTGTTTTATAAAGAATACTAGACCGGGCGCGGTGGCTCACGCCTGTAATCCCAGCACTTTGGGAGGCCGAGGCGGGCGAATCACAAGGTCAAGAGATCAAGACCATCCTGGCCAACATAGTGAAACCCCGTCTCTACTAAAAATACAAAAAAATTAGCTGGGTGTGGTGGCGCGTGCCTGTAGTCCCAGCTACTCGGGAGGCTGAGGCAGGAGAATTGCTTGAGCCCGGGAGGTGGAGGTTGCAGTGAGCCGAGGTCGTGTCACTGCACTGCAGCCTGGGGCCTGGTGACGGAGTGAGACTGTCTCAAAAACAAAACAAAACAAAGCCAACCAAACAAAAAAAGAATACTAGACAACTTAAAATAATGATTTATTATTAGGCGAGGGTTTTGTGTAGGCAGCTTTCTATAAATATATTGTATGGAATATATTCTACTACTACATCACTAAAAATCCATAGTTATCATCCAGGCATGGTGGCTTGCACCTGTAATCCCACAGCACTTTGGGAGGCTGAGGCAGGCAGATCACCTGAGGTCAGGAGTTTGAAACCAGCATGGCCAACAAGGCAAAACGCTGTCTCTACTAAAAATACAAAAATTAGCCAGGCATGGTAGTGGGCACGTGTAATCCCAGCTACTTGGGAGGCTGAGGCAGGAGAATTGCTTGACCCAGGAGGCAGAGATTCAAGTGAGCCCAGGTCACGCCCTTGCACTCCAGCCTGGGTGACAGAGTGAGACTGTCTCAAAAAGAAAAAGAAAATCCATTAGTTATCATCCACAATTATCAAGGGGCATATTCCCACATTAAATAACACAGAATTTTATGTAACATGATGAAGATACCTGGACTGTAACAGAGACTCACTGTCTATTCTTATCTACCTTTTTGAGTCCTTTTAGCCAGGTTTATAAAGCACTAAAACTCAAAGTACAGTTTTCCCTCAGTATCTGCAGGGGCTTGGTTCCAGGAACCCCCCTCAGATTCCAAATCCAGACACTCGAATCACTCATATAAAATGGTATAGTATTTACATACAATCTACGAACATCCTCCTGTAGACAAATTGTCTCTAGGTTATTTATAATATTTTATACAACATACAGGCTATATAAACAGCGGATATGCTATTGTTTATTTGTATTATTATTTTTATTTATTTATTTTTTTTCAAGACAGGGTTTCACCACGTTGGCCAGGCTGGTCTTCAACTCCTGACCTCAGGTGATCCACCCACCTCAGCCTCCCAAAGTGCCGAGATTACAGGCATGAGCCACTACACCCAGCCTATTTTTAAAATATTTTTTATTTACAGTTGGCTAAATCCACAAATGCAGAGAGCACAGGTACAAAGGGCCAACTGTTATTAGATTAGGAAAGAAAAATGTCTGTGATACGAGATAATACCTCAATTTTTTAAATGTTTCTGAACATTCCTGAGACAAACAGAAGCATACACACACCTGGCAAAATACAACTGCATTAAGAATAGTCTAACACTCAATGTAACGCAATGATGTAAATAAATCATAGGAAGGACACATGCCAAGAGAAGTAAGTAAAACTTCGTCACTAGCACCCCAAAACGGGCATTCTTTGTACTGCAGTCACATCAGCCTTGATCTTAAAAACAGTTAGTTTATAATATGTACTTTTTTTTGACAGTCTCCCTCTGTCATCCGAACTGGAATGCAGTGGCACGATATCAGATCACTGCAACTTCTACCTCCCAGACTCAAGTGATTCTCATGTCCAGTCTCTCAAGTAGCTGGGATTACAGGCACTCACCACCACGCCCAGTGATTTTTGCATTTTTAGTAGAGACTACTAACAACAGGGTTTCACCATGTTAGCCAGGCTGGTCTCAAACTCCTGATCTTAGGTGATCTGCCTGCCTTAGCCTCCCAAAGTGCTGGGATTACAGGCATGAGCCACCTCGCTAAACCCTATAACGTGTACATTAAAATACCCCTATAATAACATAGTCAGAGAAGCTTAATAAGGTGGCTCAGGACTGTAATCTTAGCACTTAAGGTGGGTGGAACAGGAGAATGGCTTGAGGCTAGGGGTGTAAGACCAGCCTAGGCTACACAGTGAGACCCCATCTCTCTCTCTTTTTTTTTTTTCAGATGGGGTTTCACCATGATGGCCAGGCTGGTCTTGAACTCCTGACCTCAGGTGATCCACTCACCTCAGCCTTCCAAAGTGCTAGGATTACAGGCGTGAGCCACTGCGCCTGGCTATGAGACCCCATCTCTATAAAAAAATATAAAAATCAGTCATCCACAAAGGTGTGTACCTGTAGAACCAGCTACTCTGGAGGCTGAGGTGAGAGGATCACTTGAGCCCAGGAGTTCAAGGCCACAGCAATCTTTATCACACCACTCCACTCCAGCCTGGGAGACACAATGAGACCCTGTCTCTTCAAATAAAGGTAAAATATAGATCGTCAAGAGAGAGAGTCATTTTTGCCTCTCTCCCCGCCCCCCCCCCCACCCCCCGCCAAGACAGGGACTCACTTTGTTGCCCAGGCTAGTTTCTAAATCCTGCCTTCAAACGATCCTCCCGCCTCTGTCTCCCAAAGTGCTGAGATTATGAGCGTCAGCCCAGCCAGATTTATATTCTTTGTACTAAAAATTATATATAAGCAGTGATGAGGTAGTAGTAAGAGGGCTTTCAACTGCTGTTACTGCCCATAAAGCTTTATGAGAGGATACTTCTATTTTTATAGATCTTTTAAAAACACTCTGATGAGTACAAATCCCACTGATTTATAAATCAAGGTAATGAGAATTCTTATAAGAATTATTGAACAGCTACATCATAGTGTACATTTTCTTTTCAAATCATGTAACTATGGTGCCTTTAAGGATTTTCTTCTTCAGTGAAAGTTTTCTGTAATTATGATTTTTTTTCTTTTAGACAGAGTCTCACCTGTTCCCTAGGCTGGAGTGCAGTGGCACAATCTTGGCTCACTGCAACTTCTGCCTCCTGGGCTCAAGCAATTCACTCACCTCAGCCTCCTGAGTAGCTGGAACTACAGGCACACGCCAACACACCTGGTTAATTTTTGTATTTTCTGTAGAGAAGGGGTTTTGCCATGTTGCCCAGGTTGGTTTCAAATTCCTAGACTCAAGAGATCTGCCCGCCTCTGCCTCCTTTAGGAAGAGTGCTGAGTTTACAGGCATGAGCCTGTAAATACTGTGCCAGGCCTGTAATTACTAATTTTTGTATATAGCTGTACGAGATGCTTAGGAAATTTTATTTTTAGGTTATTTGAGTGGGTAATACATTCATATAGTTTTAAAATGTAAAAGTACAGTGAAGACTATGCCTCCTGCTCCTTCCTCCTACTCCTTTACCCTACCCTTGATTACACAGATAGTGCTTTTTTTTTTTTTTGAGATGGAGTTTCACTCTTGTCCAGGCACAATCTCAGCTCACTGCAACCTCTGCCTCCTGGGTTCACGTGTTCTCCTGCCTCAGCCTCCAGAGGAGCTGGGATTACAGACATGCACCACCACACCTATCTAATTTTGTATTTTTAGTAGAGACAGGGTTTCTCCATGTTGGTCAGGCTGGTCTCAAACTCCCGACCTCAGGTGATTCATCTGTGTCAGCCTCCCAAACTGCTGGGATTACAGATGTGAGTCACCATACCCGGCCGCATATATACAGTCCTTTTTTAAGGTACTTAAAGGAAATTAACTGAGAAGAACGTGACACTGAAGAAAACAGCCTGAAGCTAAACAGTTAGGATTGAACATGTCTCTACCACTCTCTGGTCAGTTTCAATACCTGGGAAAAGTAACTTACTTCAGTTTCCTCCTCTGTTAAAAGAAATCCTAGTACTTCCAACAGAATATCAGAGGCTTTCAATGGGCTACGCCCTCTTCAAACCCTCCACACTGTAACCACTGTCTGAGGTATGTTCCTTTGAATCTTTTTTACTTATTTATAAACACATTGTACTGACTTCAACTATGCACAAATCTGCAAAGCCTTCTTTATGAAACTCACTAGCATTTCTCTTAATACTTCTAAAATATCAGTTTATCAATTTCTCTTTGTACTTCTAATAGTTTTTGCATTCATTTTTTAGACAGGATCTCACTGTCGCTCAGGCTGGAGTACAGTGGTGTAGTCACACCTCATTACAGCCTTGACTTCCAAGACGCAAGTGATCCTCCAACCTTAGCCTCTGAAGTAGCTGTGACTATAGGTGTGTGCCAACATGCCCAGCTAATTTTTGTAGAGATGGGATTTTGCCATGTTGTCCAGGCTGGTCTTGAACCCCTAGGCTCAAACAATCTGCTTGCCTTGGCCTTCCAAAGTGCTGGGATTACAGGCATGAGCCACAGCGCCCCGCCCAGGTTTCCCTTTTTTTTTTTTTTTTAGCTTACTTCTCCTCTCATTCTAAGGTTCCCCAGTGCATCCATATGATTCCCTAAAGCATTCTGGACATCTGAGAAGCAGATTTTTGGTTGTTGTGACTGGCTTGCATCCTACATGGCTTAAAAATGTGAAAGTCCTACTAGACATTCACAAAAATGAAAATCATAAGCCTATAATCTAACTTCGTCTGACAGAAAAATATACAGTAATTTTTAGACGGTATTGACTTTTTAAGGAATTTAACCGGACCTTAGCATTTAAATCAGGGAAGACTGTACTTAGTTTTATTTAAAGCTCCACCAAGAACTGTTCTCCATTTCAGAAAGTCATTGTCACTGGTGGTTTTTTGAGACAGAGTCGTGCTCTGTCACTCTGGCTTGAGTGCAGTGGCACGATCTCGACTCACTGCAACCTCTGCCTCCAGGGTTCAAGCGATTCTCCCGCCTCAGCCTTCTGAGTAGCTGAGATTATAGGCACCCGCTACCATGCCCAGCTAATTTCTGTATGTTTAGTAGAGATGGGGTTTTGCCATGTTGGCCAGGCTGTCACTGGTGGTATTTAAGCCCAACAAAACAAACATGTATGAGTCTGCATTTAGAACTATAATGTTCATGATTTTTCCTATTAGAAGTATTTACTTCATCTTGTCTTCTAATGTAGCTGTACCTGACTACATCATGGTCCTTTTTATTTTCTTCAACTGCTTTGCCTATTTTTCTGCTCATATTAATGAAGGACTAGGTCAATGAACAGTCAGGGTACACAAACAGCTTCCCTAATCATGGAGGTATGCAGGCAGGCTAAAGAGCCTCTTAACTCTCAAAGTAGGGAAGACTTCATTACGAAACTTTGTATTTCACTCCAAAACCAAGCATTTTTTCTTGTCCTTCCTACTTTATTTACAACCATTATAGAGAGTTCGGGGTTTTATTATTTTGTTTTGTTTTGTTTTTTTGAGACGGAGTCTTGCTCTGTTGCCAGGCTGGAGTGCAGTGGCGTGATCTCAGCTCACTGAAACCTCTGCCTCCTGGTTCAAGCAATACCCCTGCCTCAGCTTCCCGAGTAGCTGGGATGCAGGCATGAACCACTACGCCCAGCTAATTTTTTGTATTTTAGTAGAGACGGGGTTTCACCATGTTGGCCAGGATGGTCTCGATCTCCGGACGTCTGATCCACCCACCTCTGCCTCCCAAAGTGCTGGGATTACCAGCGCAAGCCACTGTGCCCAGCCAAGTTCAGGGTTTTTTTGGTTTCCCTCTTGGTCCTTAACATACAACTAGGAGTCCTCCCCCAGAAAAGTTTCCTACTTTTCTTAGACAGCAACTCTTGTGGTTTCAGCTTGGTAGCAAAGGCCTAAGACAGTTACTTTATATTGCATAGAAGGGAAAAGATGCACAACAGATCCAGCTACTCAACAGACCTATTCCTCCCTTTTGCACTCACTGAAAGGTTTGGCTTTCTGTTTTGTTTGGTAGTTTTATTTATTCATGTACACAATTTAGAGTCAAACAGTTCTATAAGGTTTGTTCTGAAAAATAGTAACTTTTCATCCTCCTACTCATTTCTCCCTCCAGAGACAACTATTTTGAACTTTTAGTTGATTGTTTTACTGCTTACCTCCATGTCTTTTATATCTAAATATGCATGATTGCTATTTGATTTTTCCATTTTAAACACTATCCATAGATGTATTAGTATAGAATATGAAGAGCTACCTCTCCTCCTGACCCCATGTATACTCTTTCCATCCCCTAGTAGTAGCTGAATCATAAAGTTGTTTAGTTGAGTACTCAATTTTCACATTATTATGACTATATAAATGCTCTTCACAGTCGAGCCACATAGAAAACTATGTAAACTATACTGTAATTACTTTTTCTTTTCTGTACTACTTAATGTGTTTCTTTAATTATTATTTTTTCCATTTTTCTATGACTTTTCAAAACTTGTTTGCAGTTATCTAGATCACAAGATGTTTAGACTCACCAGGTAGTCTACCAATTCATCTTTCTAAAAGTCTCTCCCAGAGCCATGTGACCTCCCTCCGCCCAACTAAGCCAGCCCCCTGTAGTCCTGATGCACAGCGGCCACCCTGGGATGTCCCTTCATCATTATCCTGGAAGGTACTTTGTTTCTCTTATGTGCTAGATCTGTTTTCTACACTCTAAATCCTAGTCTTCTTTCTTGGCTTATGCCTTCATTTGGGTGAAAAACAGTTCATCCTCTAGGAACTTCCTACAAAAGCATACTCCCCCAACTTGATTGAGAGACTGGCTGGATACAGAATGCTGGATTGGTAATGATTTCCCTTTGGAATTTTGAAGCCACTGTGCCAATGCCTTCTAGTTTCTAGTTTTGCTGTTGAGAAGTCTAAAATCATTTAGATTCTTGATCCTTAGTATGTGACCTGTTTTTCAGGAAAAGCAAGGGGGCCAGAATTGTTAGAACAAAGTGGGCAAAGGAGAAGAGCAGGGTGTAAGGGATCACACAGGGCCATGTCAATTTCTTTTCTTTTTTTTTTTTTTTAAACTCTGAGTTTCATGGAAGCTAGGGGAGGATTCTGAGCAAAGGAGAAACGACTGACTTAACTAAAATGGATCATTTCAACTGCTGTAATGAGATTAAACTTGAGGGGCTTGCTGGTGGCAAGAGGGCAGAAAAAAAGTGATCCATAAAGAGGCTAAATGCAATAATCCAGGCAAGAGATGATGGTAGATTAAACCAAGGTGTTGTACTGGAGGTGTGAAAAATGGCTGGATTCTGGATGCATTTTTAAGGTTGACCCAAAAGGATGTTTCTGCATCAGATGTGGGTTGAAAGAACAGGGTAAAAGACAATTGATCTGAAATTGTTACCTGAACATTCAGAATAATGAAATAAATAAGGAAGACAGAAATGTAAGCTTAGGGGCAAGATAAGTTTGGTTACATACATGTCAAATTTAAAATGCCTATTAGTTTCTAAATGTAAAAGATGTGTCAACATTTGGATACACAAAAATCTGGAATCCGGAAACAGAAGCATCTTAGCCCAGCTGGCATTGGGGCATGACTTTGGCTCTTGTCTTGACCACTTACCCTCCCTTTGATCCTATTTCCCTTGCCAGGCTCTCCAATGTGAGCTACAAAATATCCTTTAAATGACTCCTTTTCTTGGCCAGGCGTGGTGGCTCACACCAGTAATCCCAGCACTTTGGGAGGCTGAGGCAGGTGAATCACCTGAGGTCAGGAGTTCAAGACCAGCCTGGCCAACATGGCAAAACCCCATCTCTACAAAAAATATAAACATTAGCTGGGTGTGGTGGTGGGCACCTGTATTCCCACCTACTCGGCAGGCTGAGGCAGAATTGCTTGAACCTGGGAAGTGGAGATTACAGTGAGCCAAGATGGTGCCACTGCACTCCAGCAAGGGCAACAAGAGCAAAACTCCATTTCAAAAAAAAAAAAGTCATTTTCTATTTAATCAATAAGACTTTTTTTTTTTTTTTTTAAAGGCAGAGTCTTGCTCTGTCAACCAGGCTGGAGGGCAGTAGTGCGACCTCAGTTCACTGCAATCTCTGCCTCCTGGGTTCAAGTGATTCTCATGTCTCAGCCTCCTGAGTAGCTGGGATTATAGCTGTGCCCCACCACAACTGGTTGAGTTTTATATTTTAGTAAAGACAGGGTTTTACCATGTTGGCCAGGATGGTCTCAAGCTCCTGGCCTCAAGTGACCTACTACGCCCAGCCTACTCAACCAGAACTTCTGTTACTCATAATGAAGAACCTTAACTGATATCACTATAAAATCAGGAAAAGGGCCAGGCACAATGGCTCAAATCCCAGCACGGGGAGGCCAAGGTGGGTGGATCGCCTGAGGTCAGGAGTTCGAGACCAGCTTGTCTAACATGGTGAAACCCCATCTCTACTAAAAATACAAAAACTAGCCGGGTGTAGTGGCATGTGCCTTTAATCTACTCAGGAGGCTGAGGCAGGAGAATCACTTGAACTGGTGAGGCAGAGGTTGTAGTGAACCAAGACTGCACCATTACACTCCAGCCTGGGCAATAGAGTGAGACTCCATCTCAAATAAATAAATCAGAAAAAGAAGTTTTAAATTGTGAATAAATACAATTTTATTTTAAAAATTAAAAATAGGGAGTGTACATTCAGGGCAACTTGAATGTATGCTCTCAGAAAACAAAAATTTATTTTAAAAAATTTAACATAAGAGATTTATGTATCATACAATTTACTTGAGCATTTTTTTTTTATGTTTTTATATATTTTTTGAGACGGAGTCTTGCTGTGTCACCAGGCAGAGTGCAGTGGTGTGATCTCAGCTCACTGCAACCTCCGTGTCCCAGGTTCAAACAATTCTCCTGTCTCAGCCTCCCAAGTAGCTGGGACTACAGGCGTGTGCCACCACACCCGGCTAATTTTTATATTTTTAGTAGAGACAGAGTTTCAGCATGTTGGCCAGGATGGTCTCAATCTGTTGACCTTGTGATCCACCCGCCTCAGCCTCCCAAAGTGCTGGGATTACAGGCGTGAGCCACCACGCCCAGCCAAGCATTATTTATAAAGCATATACTGTACTTTTTTATGAAAAGAAAGTAATAATAAAATCCTAACTGCTCCTAAATTATATATATTCCTTGGCAAAGCCCATCTATTTCCACAGAATAGGCAAAACTAAACCATAGCCCAGCATATAATTAATGAGCTACCCTGTAAATTAAATCTTCAAGTTTCTCCAGGTTTCTATTTGCTATAAGAATTTTAAATTCTTAAAAACTGATGATATTTTGGCCTTCAAGAAAACCTAATTACATTACATAAGATCAAAAAACCCAAAAATTTCAAATTGGTACTTGAAATAAGATGTTACTCTATTGCAAAGATGAATTAAATGCTCATTTTTAGAAAATAAGAATAAATCTGTTCTGCCATCATATCACTAAGTACATCTGTGAGTTTCCTAAGCACAAAGCGACTTAAATTCTGGTAGTTATAACTAATGGCAAAAAAATTATACTCTCAGATTATCTGCTTTTAAAATACAGGCTGGGAGTTAGCTTAGAGTTCTATAAAGCTGTCAGATAACAGGTCCTAAGAGAAAAGGTCCTCTGAAGTATAAAAGTAGAAGATAATGGATGCAGGTGGGGTGCAGTGATTCATGCCTGTAATCCTAGCACTTTGGGAGGCTAAGGTGGAGGATCGTTTGAAGCCAGGAGTTCGAGACCAGCCTGGGCAACCTGGTGAGATCCCATCTCTACCAACATGTAAAAAATTAGTTGGGCATGTTGGTGCACACCTGTAATCCTAGCTACCTGGGAGGCTAAAATGGGAGGATTGCTTGAACCCAGGAGTTCAAGGTTGCAGTGAACTATGACCAAGCCACTGCACTCCAGCCTGGGGGAACAAATAAGACCCTGTCTCAAAAAAACCACAGCTAGTGCGGTGACTCATGTCTGCAATCCCAGCACTTTGGGAAGGGGAGACAGGCAGATCACTTGAGCTCAGGAGTTCAAAACAGCCTGGGTAACATGGTGGAACCCCACCTCTATAAAACAACAAAAATTAGCCAGGTGTGGTGCTGGTGCCTGTGATCCCAGCTACTAAGGAGGCTGAGGCAGGAGGACTGCTGGAGCCTGGGAGATGGAGTTTGCAGTGAACAAATATCCTGCCACTGCCCTCCAGCCTGGGTAACAGCAAGATCACATCTCAAATAATAAAAAAAAAATGATGATAATGGATGCATGAGAGGTAGAAAGCATATTGGAAAATAATAATGGCCAGGTGCAGTGACTCACACCTATAATCCCAGCACTTTGGGAGGACAAGGCAGATGGATCATCTGAGGTCAGGAGTTCAAGAACAGCCTGTCCAACATGGTGAAATCCCATCTCTACTAAAAATACAAAAATTAGCTGGGTGTGGTGGCAGACACCTGTAATCCCAGCTGCTCTGGAGGCTGAGGCACGAGAATTGTTTGAACCTGGGAGGTGGAGGTTGCAGTGAGGCAGGATTGTCCCATTTCACTCCAGCCTGGGCAATAGAGTGAGACTCCATCTCAAAAAACAAACAAAAACTATCGGCTCTTTGCTTCATAAACAAATATTCTCTCCTTAGACTCATCTATTTTTACATCAAGTTATCAGAGACATCACATTACCATTATATTTCTATACCCTCAAGAGTGTGATTTAATGTATAAGTTCTTATTTTATTCATTTCCTTCTGAGGCATTCTTAAGGATCAAAGTCCTAGTGCATGCTGACTCTAAAAAAGGACATCATTGAAAAGAAACACACTTCTGATCACTACATGTAGCAACACTGAGCCAGCAGAAAACTTGCTTGTTATTGACAACTCAACTATTTGAGCAATTGTTTGTACCTACCTTTATTCATTGACATACAAGAGTATTTTAAAACAATAAAATGTTGTTACAGGTTGAGTATCCCTAATCTAAAACCCAAAATGCTTCAAAATCTGAAATTTTTTGAGCATCAACATGAGACTAAAGGATTTGGATTTTCTGATTACTGATGTTGAACCAGTAAGTATAATGCAAATATTCCAAAATGCAAAAAAATCCAAAATACTTCGGTTCCCAAAGATTTCAGATAAGGGATACTCAACCAGTATAATAACGTATAATATAAGAATATACTTCGCTGAGGCAGCAAACCACATTGCCATGTGTGTACCTATGCAACAATCTTGAATGTTCTTCACATGTACCCCAAAACCTAAAACGCAATATAATATAAAAATATATATATACTTCACTGTTAATAATAGTCAAATTTTTCCTTTTGCACATAAAAAGTATAATATAAACAGCCATGTATTTAAGCTTATAGACTCAGTACAATCAACTCAAAGAGACTATTCAGATCCTGTTGTTCAGAAATCTATCTCTGTCAAATAATTGATTCGTTTTCATAAATGCTTTACATAGGCTGGGCACAGTGTCTCTCATCTGTAATCCCAGCACTTTGGGAGGCCGAGATGGGCGGATCAGGATCACCTGAAGTCAGGAATTTGAGACCAGCCTGACCAACAAGGCAAAACCCTGTCTCTACTAAAAATACAAAAATACACTGGGCGTGGTGGTGCATGCCTATAATCTCAGCTACTCGGGAGGCTGAGGCAGGAGAATCGCTTGAATCCAGGAGGCAGAGGTTGCAGTGAGCCAAGATCACGCCACTGCACTCCAGCCTGGGAGACAGAGTGAGACTCTGTCTCAAAAAAACAAAAAACAAACAAAAAAACCATTTACATAGAGATTTGTATTACCATGTCATATGTTGGTGTAGGATTTGAACTGTATCGTAATAGGAACTGTCAATAGCAGCTTAGCAGGCAAACAAGCTCCACACAGGTAAAAGCAATTTTATTTGTATTGATATAAAGTAGAAAAGGCAGAAAGAGAATTACTCTTTGGGGTGCCAAGTCAGACAGAATACTTGAGGTCAGGAGTTTGGGACCAGTCTGGGCAACATAGTGAAACCCAGTTTCTACTAAAAATGCAAAAATTAGCCAGGTGTGGTGGCAGGCGCCTGTAGTGCCAGCTACTTGGGAGGCTGACGCAGGGGAATAGCTGGAACTCAGGAGGTAAAGTGTATGGTGAGCTGAGACAGCACCACTACACTCCATCCTGGGCAACAGAGCGAGACTCCATCTCAAATAATAATAATAAAAATGACAGTAGTCTGTTTTCATCTCTAATGAAGTAATTGCTAGTAAACTTTTTTTTTTTTTAGATGGAGTCTTGTTCTGTCCCTTAGGCAGGAGTGCAGTGACATGATCTCAGCTCACTGCAACCTCTGCCTCCCAGGTTCAAGCGATTCTCGCACCTCAGCCTCCTGAGTAACTGGGACTACAAGCGTGTGCCACCATGCCTGGCTAATTTTTATATTCTTAGTTTTTATAATCTTAGAGATAGCGTTTTGCCATGTTGGCCAAACTGGTCTCAAACTCCTGAGCTCAAGTGATCTGCCAACCTTGGCCTCCCAAAATGCTGGGATTACAGGTGTGAGCCACTGTACCCAGCCATATTTTAATCATTACAACTTAAACAAACGTGGAATTTGAATTTCAATTATGAAATACTTTTTAGTGACCATCAGATGAAAACCCTCCAATAACTGGTATTTTCATGAAAAGAGGCTACAAGGGATAGAGATCAATTCAGAAAAGGATTATCCTGTTCATCTCACCAGATTGATCAGTCTTCTCATCGCATGTTCATGAGAGCAAACACATTCACAGGGATCGAATCCACCTTCTGCCATGATTACCCAGCTTGATTTTACTTGACTGTTTAAATCTATGAGGAAGGAAACAATACTATAAGTCTACTATTCAGAATTACTCTTTCTCTTGAGCTATGAAAAATTCAGATATGGTATACACATTCACAACAGTTTTATTAAACTAAGTATAGTTCATATTTATTGCCTGTATCTATGAATTTATTAATCCTACATGAATTATGAATCTATACAGGTGAATTGCCTACCCCTTCTGCCATCAGCCCAATCTCCTAAAAATACGAATGCCTTCAGATGACCTAAACTGGCCCCAACTGTGAGGCTGATGATGCTAGAACCTACTCTGCTTAATTACTTATTTAACTTGACTAGTTCCAGTATGCAAACAATTTAAATCAGCCTTTACCCCCACCAAGACAGCCATCTGAAAAGGCATCTAAAATGATACCAAGGTTTATGGGGGGAAATTAATGACACAGCTAAGAAATAGCTAGGTAGATTTTGAAAAATAAAGAGAAACAAGTGGTCAAGATAGAGTATTGGCAACTGTATTTCCTGCTGCCTAAAACAATCTTTTAAAAACTAGACAAAATACATGAAACAACTGTATTATTATTTTTTTTTAGATGGAGTCTCACTCTGTCGCCCAGGCTGGAGTGCAGTGGTGCAATCTCGGCTCACTGCAACCTCCGCCTCCTGGGTTCAAGTGATTCTCCTGCCTCAGCCTCGCAAGTAGCCTGGATTACAGGCGTGCACCATGCCTGGCTAATTTTTGTATTTTTAGTAGAGATGGGGTTTTGCCGTGTTGGCTAGGCTGGTCTCAAACTCCTGACCTCGGGTGATCTGACTGCCTCAGCCTCCCAAAGTGCTAGGATTATAGGTGGGAGTCCCCGCGCCTGGCCACAAACAATTGTTTTTAAGACATTAAGGCCAGCCACAGTGGATCACACCTGCTGTCCCAGCACTTTGGGAGGCCGAGGCAGGAGAATCACTTGAACCCAGGAGGCAGAGGTTCCAGTGATCCAAGATCACACGATTGCACTATAGCCTGGGTGAAAGTGTAAGACTCCATCTCAAAAAAAAAAAAGAAAAAGAAAAAAAGAAAAAGAAAAAAAAATAGCTGGGCATGGTGGCATTAAGCCTGTGGTCCCAGCTACTCAGAAGGCTGAGTTGGGAGGACTGCTTAAGCCCAGGCAGTCAAGGCTGCAGTAAGCTGTGATCACACCACCACTGCATTCCAGCCTGGGCAACATAGTGAGTTCCCATTAAAATACAAAACAAAACAAAAAAACAAACAAAACACTGAGTGTGGTGGCTCACGCCTGTAATCCTAGCACTTTGGGAGGCCAAGGTGGGTGGATCACAAGGTCAGGAGATAGAGACCATCCTTGAAAACATGGTGAAACCCTGTCTCTACTAAAAATGCAAAAATTAGCTGGGCGTGGTGGCAGGCACCTGTAGTCCCAGTTATTCAGGAGGCTGAGGCAGGAGAATCGCTTGAACCTGGGAGGCAGAGGTTGCAGCAAGGTGAGATCGTGCCACCGCACTCCAGCCTGGGCGACAGAGGAAGATGCTGTCTCAAAAAAAAAAAAAAAAGACATTGAACATGAGGTTACAAAGAACAGTGATACCAGAGATACCAAAAAGACGGAAAAACAAATGAGGTGAGTACTGAGTCCTATCACTGGCTCAGTTTACTGCCTTGAGGAGATTCTAAGCCCAAATGCA
Source organism: Cheracebus regulus (assembly GCA_963574635.1). Classification (NCBI taxonomy): domain Eukaryota; kingdom Metazoa; phylum Chordata; class Mammalia; order Primates; family Pitheciidae; genus Cheracebus; species Cheracebus regulus. The sequence goes on from CAUYQU010005230.1 coordinate 31,510, forward strand.
GGGTAAGAAAACCCAGACAAGGATGCCCCCTCTCACCACTCCTATTCAATATATTATTGGAAGTTCTAGCCAGAGCAATCAGGCAAGAAAAAGAAATAAAGTGTATTTAGTTAAGGAGGAAGTCAAATTGTCTCTATTTGCAGTCAGCATGATTGTATATTTAGAAGACCCCATATTCTCAGCCCAAAATCTCCTGAAACTGATAAGCAACTTCAGCAAAGTCTCAGGATACAAAATCAATGTGCAGAAATAACAAGCATTCCTATAAACCAATAACAGACTAAAAGAGAACCAAATCAAGAGTGAACTTCCATTCTTTGCTACAAATAGAATAAAATACCTAGGAATACAATTAACAAGGGATGTAAATGACCACTTCAAGGAGAACTACAAACTACTGCTCAAAGAAGTAAGAGAGAACAAAAACAGATGGAAAAACATTCATGGTTCAAGGTTAGGAAGAATCAATATTGTGAAATGGCCATACTGCCCAAAGTAATTTATAGATTCAATGCTGTCCTCATCAAGCTACCTATGACCTTCTTCACAGAACTGGAAAAAAACACCTTAAATTTCATATGGAACCAAAAGAGAGCTCGCATAGCCAAGACAATCCTAAGCAAAAAGAACAAAGCTGGAGGCATCATGTTATCTGACTTCAAACTATACTGCAAGGCTACAGTAATCAAAACAGCATGGTACTGGTACCAAAACAGAGATATAGACCAATGGAACAGAACAGATGCCTTGGAAGCAATGCCACACATTTACAACCATCTGATCTTTGACAAACCTGACAAAAACAAGCAATGGGTAAAGGATTCCCTGTTTAATAAATGGTGTTGGGATAACTACCATGTGCAGGAAAGAGAAACTGGACCCCTTCCTGACACCTTACACTAAAATTAACTCCAGATGGATTAAAGACTTAAACATAAGACCTAACACCATAAAAAACCTAGAAGAAAATCTAGGCAAAACCATTCAGGACATAGGCATAGGCAAGGACTTCATGACTAAAACACCAAAAGCATTGGCAACAAAAGCCAAAATAGACAAGTAGGATCTAATTAAACTCCAGAACTTCTATACAGCAAAAGAATCATTAGAGTGAACTGGCAATGAACAGAATGGGAAAAAGTTTTTGCAATCTACCCAGCTGACAAAGGGCTAATATCCAGAATCTACAAAGAACTATAACAGATTTACAAGAAAAAAAAAAAAAAAAAAAAAACAAATCCATTCAAAAGTGGGCAAAGCATATGAACAGACACTTTTCAAAAGAAGACATATATGAGGCCAACAAACATACAAAAAAAATGCTCATCATCACTGGTCATTAGAAAAATGCAAATCAAAATTACATTGAGATACCACCTCATGCCAGTTAGAATGGCAATCATTAAAAAATTTGGAGACAACAGATGCTCAAGAGGATGTGGAGAAATAGGAACACTTTTACACTGTTGCTGGAGTGTAAATTAGTTCAACCATTGTGAAAGACTGTGTAGAGATCCTCAAGGACCTAGAAATAGAAATTCCATTTGACCCAGTAATCCCATTACTGGGTATATATCCAAAGGGTTATAAATTGTTCTATTATAAAGACACATGTACAGGTATGTTCATTGTGGCACTGTTTACAATAGCAAAGACCTGGAGCCAACCTAAATACCCATTGATGATAGACTGGACAAGGAAAATGTGGCACATATACACCATGGAATACTATGCAGCCATAAAAAATTATGAGTTTGTGTCCTTTGTAGGGAAATGGATGAATCTGGAAACCATCATTCTCAGCAAACTGACACAAGTATAGAAAATCAAACATCACATGTTCTCACTCATGAGAACATTGTATTGAACAATGAGAACACATGGACACAGGGAGAGGAGCATCACACACTGGGGTCTGTTGGGGGGGACTAATGGAGGGACAGTGTGCGGTAGGGAGGTTTGGGGGGGAGATAATATGGAGAAAAATGTCAGATATAGGTGACAGGGGGGTGGAGGCAGCAGCAAACCACATTGCCATGTATGTACCTATGCATGATCTGCACATGTACCCCAGAACCTAAAGTACAATAAAAAATATATATATTTAAAAAAAGAAAGAAAGAAAAAGAAAAGCATCCAAAGACACAACCCTGGAAAATCGCTTTTCCTCTAATTCTAAAAGTAATTTCTTTGAAATATAAGTGAATACACTTCTATTTTAGGAAGTGTGATCATGAAAATTTGATTTTCTATGCCCTTCAACTCATTAAAACAATAGTTATTCAAAAAAAATGGACAAAATACATGAATAAAAATTTTTTCAAAAAGAGACTTATAAATGTTCAAGGAGTATATGAAAAATTTTCAACATCACTAATCAGAGAAATGCAAATCAAAACCACAATGAGATATCTTCTTACTCCAGTTAAAATGACCATTATTAGAGACAAAAAATGATGGGCATTGACAAAGATGCAGAGAAAAGGTAACACTAATACACTGGTGGTGGGAATATAAAGTAGCACAGCAATTATTGTAAACAGTATCAAGATTTATCCAGGAAGTAAACATAGAACTACCATATCATTTAGCAATCCTACCTCTGGATATTTTAACTAAGAAAAAGATATCTGAACCCCCAAAATATCTGTAACCCTATGTTTACTGCAGCACTATTTGAAACAGCAAATACATCAAATCAACCTATGTGTCCATAAATGGATGAGTGGATAAAGAACTTGCCATGTATTTGACTGTAAATATATAATAATGTCATTTATAACAATATGAATGGAACTGGAGGTAATTACGTTAAGAGAAATAAGGCAAGCACAGAAAGACAAATGTCACATGTACTCACTTTTATGTCATAGCTTAAAAAAGTTGATCTGGGCCAGGCGCGGTGGCTCACGCCTATAATCTCAGCACTTTGGGAGGCCAAGGTGGGTGGATCACTAGGTCAAGAGATTGAGACCATCCTGGTCAACATGGTGAAACCCCATCTCTACTAAAAATACAAAAATTAGCTGGGCATGGTGGCGCAGCCTGTAGTCCCAGCTACTCGGAAGGCTGAGGTAGGAGAATTGCTTGAACCCGGGAGGCAGAGGTTGCGGTGAGCCGAGATCGTGCCATTGCACTCCAGCCTGGGTAATAAGAGCGAAACTCCGTCTCAAAAAAAAAAAAAAAGTTGACCTACTGGAGGTAACAAGTAGAGTGATAAATACCAGAGTCTGGACAGGGCATGTGTGTGGAGGGAGATGAAGAGAGGTTGGTTAATGAGTACAAATATACAGTTAGGTAGAAGGAGTAAATTCTAATACTCAAAAGCAGAGTAAGGTGACCATGGTCAACAGCAATGTGTTGTATATTTCAAAATAGCTGGAAGAAAAACAAAATGTTTTCAACACATAAAAATAATATATACTCAATGTGACAGATACAGTAAATACACTGACATGATCATTCCACATTCTATGCCAGTAACAAAATACTATATGTACCCCATAAATATGTACAAATATTATGCATCAATAATTTAAAAAGTAAAATGAACAAATCAAAAGGGAAATTATAAATACCTTAAGATATATGACTATAAAACCATGACATATCAAAACATGTCAAAGGCAGTGATCAGAGGATAATGCATAGCTGTAAATGCCTAAATTTTAAAAAGATAAAATATATCAAATTATTAACTTGATTTTACATCTTAAAGAGATATAAAAACAAGAGAATGTGAAATGAAAACTAGTAGAAGGAAAGAAATAATGAAGATAAGAGCAGATAGTAATGAAATAGAAGGTAGAAAAACAACAGAAAAAAGTCAGTGAATCCAAATGTTCTTTGAAGAAGTCAGTTACTTTGACAAACATTTAGTCAGGTTAAAAAAGAAAAATAAAGGGAGAAGATTCAAATAACTAAAATCAGAAATTAAAATGGGGATAATACCAATGTCTTAAAGCAATAAAAAGAATTGTAAGAGAATATTATGAACAACTACAAATCAACAAGTTAGATAACCTAGATGAAATGAAAGAAATTCCTAGAAACATAATTTGTCTAAACTGACTCAAGATGAAATAGAACATCTCAGAATACCTATAACAACTAAAGAAATAAATCAGTCATTGAAACATCTCAAAAAGGAATTATTCGTATCTAAATGGCTACACTGGTGTATTCTACCAAAGGCTTAAAGAAAATTCAACACCATTCCTCTCAAAGTCTTCCATAATATTGAAGAGGAGGGAAGATCTTGTAATATACTATGAAGCCAGCATTACCCTGACACCAAAACCAGATAAAAACATTATAAAATGAAAATTACTGTTTATTAGCCTCTATGTATATATCTAATAAAACCTTCAATAAAATATTTACAAACCAAATTTAATTTTATATTAAAAGATTTACACACCATGGCCAGCTGGGACTAATCTTAGGAATGCAAGAGTAGGTCAGCGTAAGAAACTAATTAGATGTAATACACTGCATTAATACATGAAGAAATAAAAACTATATAATCATCTTAATTGATGCAGAAAAGGCATTTGACAAAATCCAATACCCTTTTTTTGTGATAGAAAGACATATACATCTAGGAATATAAAATAAATTCCTCTATATGAGAGAGAGCTTTTACAGAAATCCCACAGCCAATATACTCAATGGTGAAAGATTAAAAGCTTTCTCCCAAAGATTAGGAATAAAACAAAGATGTTTATTTCCACTGCTGTGATTCAAGACTTGCTGAAGTACACTGATGATGTTTACAAGGAAACTGAGAATTCAATATGGAAATGATTTTATATCTTGGACCTTAAGTATTGATGCTACTCTGATTTTAATGGATGCAGAATAAAATAAACAGACAGATAAATGGCCTCACATTATCTTGTTCTTCATCTATTCACAAAATAACTGATTGCAATAAATGGCTTTGAGCATAAAGTTAAAACATGTCTGCAATCTGGCACAACCTTCCTGTCTTTCTTTATCTTTTTCCTCGTGGGGCCAAGTAATTGAATAGCTTTTCCTCTCAGTTATGTATTTAGGCTCATAGTAATATTTGTAAAGCATGCTTTTAGTAGGGCAAAGGCACAGCTTTGTAAATGGTTATCTATGTATCATAATAATCTTTGTTGAATTCTCAAAAATATCAGAAATAAGTGGAGTGTCCATTATAAATACACACACACACACACACACACACGGCCTTATATACAGGTTTGTTAAATAAAAATATGTTTTAGAACAAAGCTTGGACATAAAATAAGAATAAATTAAGCTCTCAACTTCTTGGATTGCATATTAACCATGGCTTTATTCATCCATTTATTCATTCCTTCAACAACTCTGTCAATTATGTATGTTGCTTTTTTTTTCACTGTCTACCAAAGACTATGCTCAATTGTGAAAAAGACAGATATACCCACTTGCCTTAGAATTTTTCATTCTAGTTACTATGTTTAACCTCATTGGTCAATCTTTTTATTAAATTCCAAAAAAATATGTAAGCTATTAACTTTCAAGGAACTATAATGTAACATATGTCCTTTTAATATCTAGGGTGCAGTCAATACAAAGTACTTAAGAAAGCTCAGCTGTGTTGTAAAAATTATGTCAAACATTTTACGTGTAATCTCATTTAATTCTCACAACAGCCATACAAGATTTTACCGATCCTTTTTAACTACATGTATTTGTCATTTGCTAGTAAAATGAACCCATTGTTATTATAGAGAAAGGGAATTGAAAAAAAAAAAATCTCCCTTCTACTTCAGAACCTGATCTTCCTAAACCAAAACCAGATCCAAATTCATGTTTAAATGAATTTTGAAGCTATCACTTGAGTCACTATTGAGTCTACATTTTTCCCATAACCCATATTCAACCACTGACAAAGCATGACCCATTTTAGCCCTTAAGTATCATTATCTTAAATATGTAGGCAATCTGGCTTACTTAGTACAATTCCAATTTCAGTAATTGAGGACCTCATCATATCCTGCATGGAAAATGGCAGTATACTTCTAACTATACCAATAAATGACCTTAAGAGGTGCAAATAAGAACCTGTCTGTGTTCAATTAAGAAGTATTCTCTAATTCCTTATTACTTTCAAGATGGAAACCCACTCCATAGCAAGCTATGTACTTACTATTACAAGCTAGATTCTTCCCAGCTTGTCATATTCATGTCTTACCACTCTCCTGCTTGAACTTTATATTACTAAAATATGAATTCCCTATGGCGAACACTTTCACTCAAGTTCACTCAAGCTTCTAATGTCTTTGAACAGGACATTTTTATTCCTGAACTGTTGTTTTTTTCCCCACAATCCTTTAAGATTCTATTCATGCTACTTCTCAAAAGAATCTTCTTTGAACAACTCTCTATCCTCACTCCACACTGGTATGGGTTAAGTAAACTTTCCATCTTCTCTTTCTAATCGAAGTCTATGATAATATTTATTGTAGGATTTATTGCACAGTATAAAATTTGACTTTGCTTGTTGGGGGATTAATTTATAACTCTCAGCCCAAGACAGCAGTAGAATCAGGATTTCCAATTCCTGATTCTTCAATCAGCATTTGAAGTCCAAACGAATGATTTTTTTCTATTGTAGTGCCTTCAAAGAGGCTAATTTCATTAAATAGGCACATAATATAACTTATAGTGGCTGCAACAATGATCATTGGATCATTTTGCCCTCTTAGCAGAGAATTGCTTCCCTGACCTAAGGAAACAGAATGTGGTTAAATGACAGAACAATTTTTATATTATTGTAGTTAAAAGAAGTAGTCACCATCTTTATCAGATTTAATGTGGAGCATTTTATTTAGTTATGTCCAAAAAAGTTGATTTAGATTGGTAAGAGAATTCTATGGCCATATTAACACATCTCTCAATATAATATAAAGCTTAAAATTTTCTAGACAGATGTCTTCTGAAACGAATAATAATTTAATTTAGTTTTGCTAGTTCTAAGTAGCAAAATTCAGATTTGATTGGTTCAAGCACTAAATAAATTCTCTGAAAAGTTACTTGTAGTTCTCAAAATTGTAGGAAAGCCTGTCTCCTAAAATTTCCCTTTTACTTCAGAACCTGATTTTCCTAAACCAAAACCTGATCCAAATTCATGTCTGAATATATTTTAAAACTGTCACTTGAGTCATAATTGAGCCCTTCACTTTCCTCATCTGTCCTAGACTTAAAATTATATAGTTAGTAGCACAGCCCATATTATATACCTTCCTGATATGTGGTGGCATTTGATACGGCATTGTACCTTATCAACACTGCTGAAGATTGAGTGCCACCATAAACTGTTTTCTGTCACCTAGCTTTCCTAGATCCTGTCTCAAGTTCTGGCCAAGTGACACTGAACAGTTGAGCCTAGAATTCAGGCTTCTGTTCTAACTTCAATAAAACTGGAAAAATGAGGATCTAGAGTTTTCAGCTTTAATTTTGGCAGGTGAACTCTGCCTCCATTGAGATTCATATTTAAAATTTCACAAACATAATGTAAAATTTGAGTTGTTGCGTGGTCTATATCTACTACGTCCTTTTACTATAAGTGAAGAGACAAAATGAATGAATTAGTCAATTACTAAATGTAAATTCACTAAAATGTATTTATATACCAATCCCCGTGATATATAATTTAGATACTTTATCACATTATTCCCAAAGAAGACTACAATATAATACTAGGCAGTATTATATCCATTATAACCATTTTACAGATGAAAATTCTGAGACTCAAATACATTAAATCTGTCCAAAACCACAATATTCATAAGCGATTGAGTCTGGTATTTATTTCACCAGAAATAGTGTTTAGTCTACTATATTACTTGTCCCCTTAAACAGTAGATTTCTCAGAAAGACTCAGTCTTTTCATTATTTATTTCATGATTTGAAAGGCAAAAGACTAGTTAAAAAAAATTAAAATGTGGGGTGGGGGAATAATGTCACTCTGATGATGTGTGCTGTCACCTCTGTTTTGAAGGCAACATTATCCACAAAATAATTTTCTCAAAGAAGATATAAATAAGCTGTTGTTGAAGTGAAAAAAGAAAGAAATTTAGTAGTAACACTTGAACTTAACTCTATTCACGTCTTGATTATATTATAAACTATAATACTGAGTTTGTATTTTTTAAATAATTTTAAATTAATATATAATACTTTTACATACTTAGGGGTACATAATATGATACATGCATACAATGTGTAGTAATCAAATCAGAGTATTTAAGATATCCATCACCTCAAGAATTTATCATGTATTTTTATTGGGATATTTCAAATGTTCCTTTTAAGCTCTTTTGAAATGTACAATATATTATTGTTAACTATAGTCATCTTACTGTGCTATTGATCACTAGAACTATTCCTTTTATCTAACTGTATGTTTGTACCCATTAACCAACCTCTTTTCATCCCCCCACCACGATACCCTCCCCAGCCTCTGATATGTGTTTATATATTTACATGAAATGAGAAGTAGTCTATCTTGCTTTGTAAGAAGTTTGGTAGCAAATATTTGAAAATATGTTTCTCATTATTCCACTATTTCCAAGCCAATTCTCTTTCCTTGCTTTTTTTCCTTATGAAGAAAAATACCTGCTAACAAAATCAGACAAAAGCATAAAACCATATAGACTTTTTTCTTTCTCTAATAATATATAGCACTGTTTTCATTAAACATAACAAAAGGTAGATGAAATATATATTAGTTGCTCTTACCAAAAAATCTTGGAGTCATTCTGTATTGATGTTTTCTTCTCACTTTGCCCATCCAGGCTATTACAAATCTTGTCACATTTTCCTTCAAAGTATATCCAGATTTTGACCATTTGTCATTACTCCATCTGTCATCAATCCAGTCCAAACTCACCATCACCTGCCTGAATTATTCTATGAGCCCCCTACCTGGCTTCTCCATTTCTGTCTTTCTCAGTACACGCTGAATACAGTAGCCAGAATAATGCCAATAAACCATAAAAAATATTGTGCCATATATCTGCTGAAAATTCTTTAATGGCTTTTCATCTCACCTATAAGAAAAGACAAAATCTTTTATCTGACAAGAAGTCTTATGGCTTTAGCTACTCTGTTATCTATGACCTTTCCTGCTATGGAAGCTGCTCACTTAGTTCCAGCTCTGCTGGTCACTTTGCTCGAGGGCAGCACACTCCCAACTCAGAGCCCTGGTGCTTGCTTACTCCTCTTCTCCAGAGTCCTCTTCTCCAGTGATATTCTTGCCTGACTCACTCATTTCTTTCAGTGTCTTACTCAAAAGTTACTGTATTAGTCAGCATTCTTCAAAGGAACAGAACTAATTCTATATATGTATATATAAACTTTATAGGAAAATTGACTCACGATCACAAGGTGAAGTCCCACAACAGACTGCAAGCTGAGAAGCAAGGAAGCCAGTCCAAGTCCCAAAACCTCAAAAGTAGGGAAACAGTGCAGTCTTCAGTCTGTGGCCAAAGGCCCGAAAGCCCCTGGCAAACCACTGGTGTAAATCCAAGAGTCCAAAAGCTGAAAACTTGGAGTCTGATGTTCTAGGGCAGGCAGCATGGGAGGAAGATGAAGACCCAAAGTCTCAGCAAGTCTGTTCTTCCATCTTCTCCTACCTGTTTTATTCTAGCCACACTAGCAGCTGATTAGTTGGTGCCCACCAGGTTTGAGGGTGGGTCTGCATCTCCCAGTCCACGGACTCAAACATTCATCTCCTTGGCAGCATCCTCACAGATACACCCAGGAACAGAACTTCACATCCTTCAATCCAATCGTGTTGGCACTCAGTACTAATCATCACAGTTACTTTCAGAACAAAAACAAAAACAAAAGAGTACTTGCAATTGTTTAAAAAATTTTAATTCTTGGTAGGGTTGCTAGATTTAGCAAATGAAAAAAGAATGCCGAATTAAATTTTAATCTCAAACAATGAATAATGTTTTAATATGTCTTGACATTGCATGGGAAATATTGTATTAGACATACACTTTTAAAAGATTGCTTATCTAAAATTTAAATTTGTCGTTGTGTATTTTATTCAATTTCTACCCTCAAATTTAGTATTGCCTTTCCCGTTTTTGTGTGTTTTCCTCTTATTCCTTATCACTAACACACTACATATTTTTATGTATTATTTATGATTTGTCTTCTGTCTAAAATGGAATTTCTTTGATAACAGAATTTTAACTGCTAATAGTATCCTCAGTGTCTCTAGCAGTGCCTGTTCATGGTAAACTTGACAAGAATTTATAGAATGAATGAATGAATGTTCAAATGATTAAATTAACATAACAGAATGCTTTTGCTCTGTGCAAGGCACTAAAGTGTTTAACATATATTATCAAATTTCATTCTTGCAACTGCCTTTTGAAATAGCAGCTATCAAATTATCATTTCTAAACTTAGAATCCTGAGTTTCGGAGAGTATAGTTTGTTAAAATTTCCCTTCAAATTTTAATGATAAAGCTTAGACTTAAAACACATTATGTTTCATACCAGATTCCATATTTTGTTTTATGATTTAACATGAAAATCATGCATTTCAAAATATGTATAGCTGACTTGAAATAATTTAGTCTTTTTTTTGTGAGGTTGATAATAAAGAAGTTCAGGGTATTTTCTTAAATCCTTTTTGCTATTTTGAGACCATCTTCTGATAATGATGTCTAATAAATCCCTCTGTATGTTTACTCCTACTAATTAAGAGTTTTACAACCTAATCAAAAAAAATTTTTTTGAAGATTACAACTTAATACATCTTTAGAATATATTTTGAACTAATTTTGCAAATTTACTAGTATCCAGAAGTAATATCAATAGGATTTGTATATCTAAATGAAATCACTATTTGATTTACAATTTAATAGGCAAATTATTTAAAAATCCCTTCTTTCTTATGTAGATTTCTAAATAAATTATTTTTTATCTTAGAGCCCCAAATTCCAAATTTTGAAGCTTAAGGTAGGGCCATGTTTTAAAATATTATGAAATATCAGTAGCAGCAATGAATATGAATAATTCATTAAAATTAAATTATTCATTTAAATCAATTAAAAATATATTCCAAAGCTAGAGATAATTTTATGAGTTGGAAAGAGGAAAAGCTATGAAGTTCCCTATGCCTAGTAAAGATTCTATTATTTACTTGAACTATTGTCTATACCAACTAGGGTATACCAACTATCATTTATGTACATTAACTTGCAAGTTTAAGAATTTTATCATTTTCTTGCATTGTGGCCTTGGACACAGTCCTTCATTTCTTCATTAGAGAAATTGTAAGTCATTATTTCTAACAGATCATCAGCTTTAAGTCATTATTTCTAACAGATATGGACCAGAATACCAGAACTGAAGCAGAGAGTTACATATTATATAAATTCCCTACAATGGCAGAAAAAGGAATGCCAGCTAAATTGCCAAAATCAAGTGAGAGGCTTCAAAATTGCATGTATGATTAGGCTGAAGTTCCCTAACTGTATTCTTATCCAGTATTTTTCCTATGTATTGGTGTCTATATGGAGCAGAGTAGGCCAAAGCTTCAAAATCTTAGTGCTTCCTTAGCAAGCAGACTCAGAATTTTTTTTAAAAAAAGAAAAAAACAAAAGACAAGCAAACAAACAAAAAACATAATGCAGTATTATTACATGAGTGAAATCAGGAAAAAAAGAGAGAAACAGATTGCAAGAAAGAGGGGGAGAGAAAGAGGTTAAATAGTCTCATAATTTCTTAAATGTCACAAACCTTACTGAATTTTACAAAACACTGCTGAAAGAAATCATAGATGACACGAACAAATGGAAACACATCCGATGCTCATGGATGGGTAGAATTAATATTGCGAAAATGACCATATTGCCAAAAGCAAGCTACAAATTCAATGCAAACCTCATCAAAATACCACCATCATTCTTTACAGAATTAGAAAAAAAAAATTCTAAAATCCATATGGAACCAAAAAAGAGCCTGCATAGGCAAAGCAAGGCAAAGCAGAAAGAACAAATATGAAGACATTACACTACCTGAATGCAACCATAGTATAAGGCCGTAATCACCAAAACAGCATTGTACTAGTGTAAAAATAGGCACATAGACTAATGGAACAAAATAAGGAACCCAGAAATTAACC